>CP054670.1:19194996-19352649 GCA_013348765.1 Carpinus viminea | reverse complement strand
CCACCCAACAAAGCAAACCCCACAAATCAATCCGTCCAATAAAAAATGACCAAAAAAAAAAATAAGCGTACGCCCAATTCAATGCATCGTTGGCCTTCTAACCACGAATGGTCTTTGAACCAACCATTTGCAAAAGCAAATGTCGAGCGAGTAAATTGCCATTCTGGTGGAATGAAAATTCTCGGACAAGCAATTCCTACACACAAAGCCAAACACATGGATAGGTGTTAAAAATAGGACAGTAGCCCAAAACTGGAACAACAAACATTAAAGAAGTTGAAAAACCATTTTTGGGAATTGTTAATTCCACAACGGTAATCCATCTTACATATTTATATTGATTAAATGATCAAATTTTCAACTTTCTATTAGCTTGAGCTTGTGAGATAAATCTTAATTTTACATACCAGAATGAAAAGATTACCAATGCCTTATACCGCTTACTAGAAAAATGTACATAGACGCCAATTATATATGTGTAGATGTGCATTTCAATTTTCAACCCCACGGAAGAAGCAGAAAGAAAATGGCCTCATTGATAGAATTTGCAAAACAAACCAAACCCAATTTGGCAAATCCGTCAAAATGAACTGTACAGTGATCATCTAAAGCAAAAAGGTTTACCATTCCAGGAAATTCATGCCTATTAAATCTATTTAAAGGCAATAAATTTTGTCACAAACATTTCATCTAACATTTCACAAACATTTTATCTACAACTAAAATAAAACACAGACAAATTTCTTCTGCCAATTTCTCTGAAAAAACTCCAAATCGACCAATCTCTCTGAAAAAAACTCCAATATCAACACATCAAAAACTCCATATATCAACACATCAAAACTCCAAATCAACACATCGAAACTCCAAATCGACCAATCTCTCTGAAAAAAAAAAAAAAAAGATTTGTCGTCGGAGCTATACGGAGTAAAAATCTTACCTCTTTTCATGTCTCCACTTGTCGGCAGTAGTGATGGGTCGTCGGAGTTGTATGGTAGAAACCACGATGATGGGTCATCGTGGCGATACCTGTGGGGGTTTGGTCGTCGGATCTGGAGATGCCCTAAACCAAAAATTAGAACCTTTCAGATTCCAAAGTTAATATTGTTGCCCTAAACCAGAAATTAGAATCTTTCAGATTCCAAAGTTTCACTCATTTGACTCCTCAATTGATAGAAAGATATTTATGCCAACTTTGTTATTTTATTTCCTACTTTTTTCCCCTTTTTCTTTTTTCATGAAATTCACAAAAACTTAAAGGGAAACAATTTGTAAGAAAGATCTTAAACATAGCAAAGCAAACAAACTATCATATACCCTGACCATAGATTATATGCAACTCAAGAAGAAATCATGGATGAGATATCACAACAGCATTAATTTATAAAATGTATACTACTTATCAAAAAAAATAAAATGTGTACTAAAAATCCAGCATCATCAGAGTTTAATAAGTGACAGCACAACTTTCTAAAGAACAGTCGAAATTAACTTGTATATGTATAAGAATTAATATAGAACTAAACCTGTGCTCCTAAATACATCGTAGGTTAGTTCTCTCTCCTAGAAAAAACTAATTTCTGAAGAAGTTTCTTCATTGGAACTCTCTTCTTCTCTTGTTATCTTACTACTGGTTCCTGGTTTTATCTTTCTTTTCAGTTTTCTGTCCTGTTTTTCGTTTGTGTCATCTTCTTTTTCCTCTCCTGGTTTTTCCCTTTCTCTCCTAGTGTCCTTTTTCTAGTTTTCCCTCCTTCCCCTGTTTTCTATTCTGTTATCTGCAGCTCCTCCGGCACTCCTCTCTTAACCCTTCACTTCTTCCTTTTTTCCTTTCACTGCTCTTATCGATGGATCCCTCTCAAGTGGATTTGGAAGCTCTTATAGCCCAAACAGAAGCTCTCTCTTGGGAAGATCCCTCTTCCCAACTTGAAACTCTCACTCCTGTTATGAACTTAGAAGAAACTCCCCCTCTAGTTGGCCATATAATCTCCCAAAAAATACTTAGCATCCATCTAGTCTATGCAGCCCTCAAAAAATCTTGGCCTTTTGCTATCCCATTTTCTTTCTCAACTCTAGGTCCAAACCTCTTCCTGTTCAAGTTCTCCAAGCTGGAGCATACCACCAGAATCCTTGCTCAAGTGACTTGGAATGTTAATGGTTCACTTCTAGCTCTACAAAAATGGTCACCTTCAGCTACTATCAATGAGCTTACTCTCACAAAGGTTCCCTTTTAGATTCAAGTGCATGGTCTGCCCCTGCATAACATGACAACCAAAAATGCCATTGCTATTGGTAAAGGATTGGGAGCATTCTTAAAAGTGGAAGAATCAGGTGGGATTCTTTCTACTTTCAGAAGCTACCTGCGCATTTTGGTGGAAATCGATTCCAACAAGCCTCTCAAACCAGGTTTTGACTTCTCTAGGCAGGATGAGAATGCTACATGGATTAGTCTCAAATATGAGAGACTTGATGTCTCTTGTCTTGAGTGGCCTCTTTGGGCATAAACAATTCTGCATTGCCCCACAATCTGCAAGATTTCCTGAAAAGTACCTCATCTCTCTCAAGGTCACCATCTTCTCAAACTTACAAACTGTTCACCCTCTTGTTCACCATACTGAAAGTTTTACTTCAACGGCACCCACTAGATTAGGTCAAAATCTAAACCACAATATCCTCCTCAAACCAAATAAAAACCTGCCACCTGACCAAACTCACATTCTCACAGTAGACCTGTCAACCCACCATACTCACACATGCCCCCTCCCATCAGCTGCAGGAATATTGATATTCCCATTCACATACCATTAAATGCTCTCTTTATTCCAAAACCAATCCCACTATACTCAACTAACTACAAACAACACTTTGGCTCTTGACCAAGCCACACGATTTCAACCTCTAACTCCTTGGACCCCACCAGTAAAACTCTAGCCCACTCCTTAACCCATTTAGCTTTCTCAGCCCAACACATGCAGCCCACTCCACCTCCAAAAATACCAACCAACTTACCTAACCCTTCCAAACCCGCCCAAAAGTTCAAACAACCTCACTACCAACCTCATCACCAGAAAACCTCCTTACAACATCAGACCACCAAAAAAACCTGTTCAAACCCTCAAAGATGATTCTCTTCCTACTGCAGTCCCCATCTTCTCCTCCCTCTAAAAAGACATAGAACCTCTCAACCCTCAACACCTTCTAAGAAAGGTCTGCACCTCCTCTGGTGAACACTTGACCCCAACCAAACCTCCACATTGGCTTTCTCTCAAGGCTCTTCTAAAATCATTCCAGCTCGTGCTTTCCTCAAAGCTGCTAGAAGAGGAAAGAAAAACCTGAAGCAAGCTCTTTCTCTTAAAAACTGCATCCTTCTCTAAGGAGGCGTTCACTCCCCAATGAAAATTTTATCATGGTGCAGAGGCTCTCTGGGCAGCTGGTTGAGCTTGAGGGCTTTGATCCGTGATCATGCCCTAATGTCTTCTTTCTGAAACAAAATCTCCCCCCCAAGTATCCCTACTTTGAACAGACTTGGTTTCTTTCTTATCTCTCAAGTTGCCTCATGTGGTTCTAGTAGTGGTCTTGCTCTCTCTTGGAGACCAGGTACAGAACTTGAATGCTTTCTCTCTACCAAGAACACTATCTCTGCATGGTGTTTTTTTGATCCTCCTCATTCCCCTTGGATCCTCTCATATGTCTATGGCCCCCCAAACAGAAGAGACAGGCAGGCCTTTTGGGACTCGTTCACTGCTGTTGGTGACAATTTTGATCCCACTTGGCTCTGCATTGGTGACTTCAATGCAGTGCTGTCTCAAGATGAAAAAAGGGGTGGTAGGTCGGTTACCATCTCTACTAACTCTGGTTTTAAGATCTTCATTAACCACTTTGGAATGATGGACCTTGGGTTTGCTGGAAACCCCTTCACTTGGAGCAATCTTAGACATGGTGCTGAAACCATCAAAGAAAGGCTTGATAAAGGCTTAGCTACCTCTAAATGGATCCATCTTCATCCAGAATACTCCCTTCTCTATATCCCTGCTCATAATTCAGACCATAACCCCATATCCCTAAACACCAATAACCAATCTCTTTTCCTTCCCGGACCTTTGATTTGAGGAGTTCGGTCTAAGGACCCCTCATGTGGAAAGACTATAGAAACGACTTGGAGCAGCTGTTTTGGTAACCCTCCTCCATCCTACCAAACAAACTCACTGCTACCAAAAAGCCCTCCTCAAATGGAATCACTCTCACTTTGGTAACATTCACGAAGATCAAAGCCAATCAGCAATTGATCTGATTCAAGAAAGCCACACCATGCCCTTTTTACATAATCAAGGAAAGTCAAATTTGAAACTAGATTGGACTTCTTACTTAAGCATGAAGAGTCTCTGGAAATCAAAATCTAGAGACTTGGTTGACTTGCAAAGATCTCAATACCAAGTACTTCCACATCCACTCTCATCGGAAAAAAGAGCAAATGCCATCAATTTTCTCAAATCAAATGCAGGAGCTGGTTTCTTCTCGAGTGATATAGGTGGAATTTTCTCGACCATTTCCAAAACCTATTCTCCTCTTCTAACCCCATTATAGAAGAAGAGATGCTTGACCTGTTCTCTCCTGTAATTTCAGATGAAGATAACCTCTCTTTATGCTCCATTCCCACTGAACAGGAAGTCTATCAAGCTCTTGCTAGCTTAGGTTCCTCAAAAGCCCCAGGCCCTGATGGCTTCACTGCCTTATTCTATAAAAAATACTGGTATCTTGTCAAGGTTGAGGTTCTAAATTGCATCTGGAATTTCTTCAACAACAACAACCTACTCAGAAATCTAAACCACACTTTCCTAGCTCTCATTCCTAAATCAAGTGGTTCCCATGCTGCAAACCAATTCAAACCCATCAGCTTGTGTAATATAGTTTATAAGATTATCTCTAAAATCCTAGCCAACCGCCTAAAGCCTCTCCTAACCAAATTCATTTCCCCTCTCCAGTCAGCTTTTGTCCCTAATAGAAATATCCAAGACAACACAATTTTGGCTCAAGAACTTCTTCACACCTTCAAGCTCAAAAGAGGGAAAGGAGGCTTTATGTTTCTAAAGTTGGATATGGAAAAGGCCTTTGACAGAATGGAATGGAAGTTCATTCTTGCTATTCTTGGTAAACTGGGTTTTAGCCAAATCTGGATTAATTGGATCAGATTATGCATCACCTCTACATCCCTTTCCTTTTTGTTGAATGGCAGCCCCTTCGGATGCATCTCTCCTGAAAGAGGCTTGAGACAAGGTGATCCTATTTCCCCTTTTCTGTTCATCATTGGAACTAAGGTCCTCTCAAGGCTGCTGTTTCAAGCAGAAAAAGAAGGTGCTATCAAAGGTCTCAAAATTTCCAAACATTGTTCTCCTATCCACCACCTTTTGTTTGTAGATGACTTGCTCATCTTTGGAAAAGCTACTCTCACTGAAGCCAGCAGCATCTATTCTTGCCTTGATAAGTATTGCAAGTGGTCTGGTCAATCCATCAATATCTCCAAATCCACTATCCGTTTCATAAAAAACTCACTCCCCTCATCTGTCTCCTCCATCAGCAACATCTTTCCCTTTCAAATCAACACCACCAAATCCATCTACCTTGGCCTTCCCTTTTTTATGGAAAACTCTAAGAGAGAAGCTTTTAAGTACATTCTGGAAAAGGTGATCAGTAGAGTGGATGGTTGGAGAGCAAAACATCTCTCTCAAGCTGGCAGATTAGTTCTTATCAAGTCAGTGGCAGCTTCCCTTCCATCCTATGCAATGAGCTCCTTTCTTATCCCTGCCAGTCTATGCTCCCAACTAGATAAATGTTTCAAAAACTTCTTCTGGGGTTTTCCAAAAGATAAAACCAGGAACCTGACTCTAAAAGCATGGGATTCAATTTGTCTTCCTAAACTCCAAGGAGGTCTCGGAATCAGAAAAATGAGAGATGTTAACCTATCTCTCATTACAAAACTTGGCTGGAAAATTCTCAACAATGCAGACTCCATGTGGGTGGGCCAACTCAGAGGTAAGTATCTCCATTCCAGCTCTTTTCTCTCCCCTCAATCCCATTCTTCTTCTTCATGGTTATGGAAAGGCATCCTCCATTCAATCCCTTTTCTCTCTAAAGGAGCCTGTTTCAAAATCCATAACTCTTCCTCTCTCCTTATATGGAGCACCCCTTGGATCCCAACCTTGCCCCATTTCACTCCTCTTCCCTCTCCATCCCTGCCTAAACCTCAAACAAATCTCATAGTCTCTGACCTCTTTGCTTTTGAGACAAATTCCCAAATTCCTTTTTGGAATACCCCCTGCTAGAGCAACTTTTTGATACAAATAGTGTTAGAGCTATCCAGAAAATTAGAATAGCACCCTCCTCCACCGATCCTTATCTTTGGACCCCCTCCACAAATGGCCTTTTCTCCACCAAAACAGCTTACAAAATCATTTCCAACCCTAGATCCTCTTATGCTTTTTCTCTTTTTCCCCCAAAAATATGGAATTCTTTGTGGAAATTAAATCTCATGGATAGGCTCAAACTTTTCCTTTGGAAAATAGCTTGGGATATCATTCCCTCCAAAATTAGGATAAATGTTGTCTTTCCAATTCCCATAGCAGATTTAGTTTGTCCCCTTTGCAATGTAGAAGAGGACTCTTTAAATTACCTCTTCTTCAGATGTGCCTTTGCTAGAATAGCTTGGAAATCCTCTCACTAGCCATTAGACTCTCTAAAATGGTCTTCCCTAAACTTACCAAACTAGATCAAAGGTATCTTATCTCCTAACCATTCCCTCGGTATTCCTATTGAGGACACTCATTTATTTCAAATATATGCTATTGTTCTGTGTGATATACTTTGGCTCTCCAGGAATAAAGCCATCCATGAAGGTGTGATTCCAGATATAACCAAATTTGCTGAAGATGTCAGAAGAATCTCTTTAGAACACCAAGCTGCCTGGAATTCAAAAGCACAACCAGCTCAGAAAAACTGGTCTCCTCCGCAAGCAGACAACCTCACCATCAACTTTGCCACTGATACAAACACTAGCTTCTCTGTTCAAGCTGCAATCTGCAGGAACTCTACTGGAAAAATTGTCAAAGCCTTGTACCAGTGTAGTCCTCCTTACAAAGACCTCTACAATGAAGCTCAAGCAGCTCTTCTAGCTGCTGTTTTGGCCCGTTATCTCAACTTAACCAAGTTCTCCATAGAAGGGCATGCCCCCACTGTAATTTACTCCATCCAACAACCATGTTTAGTGGTTGGCAAACATCTTATTAGTATTATCTCTAGCATAGTTTCTCTCATGCCACTAGCTTCTCTATGGTATGCTAGGAATGTAACCAGAAGTGAAAACTTCTGCAGCCTCTTCATGGCTAAATGGGCCACGGCCAGAGTTACTCCTGGCTGCATTCCCACCTTTTTCACTCCTTTTTCTCCCCCCCTCTCTTATCCCATGTAGTGGAAAAGATCCACCCCCTTTCCCCCTCCTTTGAGGGCCTTGCTTTGTTTGTCTTTGTTTCTCTTTCGCTCTCTCGTGATTGGTTTATTACAAAAAAAAAAAAAAAAAATACATCGTAGGTTGAACTGAAAGAATGAGCTTATGAGGAAGTGGTATAGAACTTACTGGGTCTCCTATACCATCCCAGCAACAAATATGTACTCCAAATTAAAGGAAACCAACAAACCCAAACTATCTAGAAAAAACCGAAACCCAAAAGTAAAAATACAAGCAAATCATCAAACACGTCAACTACACAAACAAATATGTAAAACAACCACAAATCCATAATCCCAACGGAGGAAACAATAGCCAAGCAGAAAGTCCAAAATCAAAATATTCTACAAGATGGAATCCAAATAAAAATGAAAAGAAATGAGAACAAAAAACTTACTTCTTTTGGTGGCCAGACTCACGGTGGTGGTGCCTTGGGTGGTCGGCCCCGATCCGCCGCCTCAACATCCTTCCCAAAAGACGCAGAATCGCAAGAAGCGCTAGAGAGATCACGCAAAGAATGGGCCGATGGACCCAGAAGAATGCCATCTGCCTCGGTACAGAGGGTTACTCATGCGTCATCATCATGGTTTATATGGTGGGTGGCGGGCTGCGCTTCATGGTGGCAGGCGCTGGATTGTGGTGGCGCGGTTTGGGAGAGAGAGATAAACTGGTGGTGGTGGCCGCCCGGTTTGGGTCGGCGCTCCATAAAACGACGTGTGCTCGGAAGGTTGCTTCGTAGCCAGGATATTGTTGCGGCGGTGGTGGATGGTGGTGATGGCGGTTGTAGTGGTGGGTGGGAGGGGGTGAAATTGAGAGAGAGGTAGAGGGGGCAGGAGAACTTATGTTTTGGGTAAAACCAGAGTACAGCTCTTTAAGAGGTTGGTTTTTTTTTTTAATTTGTTTTTTAAAATTAATGGGTTAACCCAGGACACATCACTACCTGCGGAGGGAAGACGGACAGAATACTTCTCCCAAGCATTACTCAACTTTTATAACCCACCAAAACACGAGCTGCTAGTCTCGGAAAGCCGCCGCCACCTAAACCCAACACTTGATCAAGTCGCAACGCATCCGAAAAATAGTATGGAGGAGATTGAAGCATTGTGGAGGGAAGCGAGGGAGCTGAGTCTGGGGAACTCGGGAGGAGTGGAGCGGCTAGACTCAGCCCCAACCCCACTCCAATTCCTCAGGGACTTCGTGTCCCCTAACAAGCCCTGCGTCATCTCCAATGCCACTCTTCACTGGACCGCCCTCTCCTCCTGGTCCGACGATTCCTACCTCACTCGAACCCTCTCCTCCGCCCATGTCTCCGTCCACCTCACCCCTAACGGCCGAGCCGACGCCCTGGTTCCCTTAAATTCCGACGACTTAGGGTCATCATCATCATCTTCCCTCTGCTTCGCCTCCGCACACGTAATTCGCATGCCCTTCCCAGAAGCTCTCAATCTCATCGTCAATCCGAATTCCACTAAATACGTGGCTTACGCGCAGCAGCAGAACGACTGCTTCCTCCGAGTACTCGGCGCTGGCGCCGGACTGCGAAGCTCACATCCGTGGGCCACTGAGGCCCTCGTGCCTTCAAGCTGTTAATCTCTGGATTGGCAACCATCTCTCGGAGACCTCCTTCCACAAGGACCACTACGAGAATCTCTACGCAGTCGTTTCGGGCGAGAAGCATTTCCTGCTCCTTCCTCCCACCGATGTTCATCGTATGTACATCTGCGACTACCCTGCCGCTCATTATTCTTATTCCCAGGTTTTTAAACCTTTAGACCTGAGATGAGATTACCATACATCCCTACTGTAAAAGGAGTATTTTTTTTTTTTAATTAAAAAAAAAACTTTTACGATTGTGCGTGTTTTTTTATTTGCAGGACACTGGAGAGTTGACATTGGAGGAAGAGAAGCCAGCGAGATATGTGCCTTGGTGCAGTGTGAGTCCTTATCCTTCACCGGAAACTAAAGACACCCAGATGTCCAAATTCCCTTTGTATTTTAATGGCCCCAAGCCCTTTGAGTGCACGGTCAAGGCTGGAGAGATTCTTTACTTGTAAGCTCTGCCACTTCTTTATCTATTCTTGTTAACCAACTTTATATCTGCTTAAATCAATGTCAAACTTCATTTGAAGGTTGAAACTATTCCCGGACCAAGTGCATTGACTTCCAAATGTTAACAAAATCTGAAATTAACAGTTTTATAAGTAAAGAATTTAATTTTGAGCATTATAATGGAGAAATAATGCAATTTGCAAGTAATGGGACATTAGTCAAGCATAAAATCTAGATAATTATATTAGAAAATCAGAGTCTGGATTTTATTATTTAAGCATTTTCTTATAATCCTTGGTATTTGGACTCTCTCTCCCTTGCTAGCGCATGCCAGCATTTTCTCTTTTCTTATGGGGTTGTCAAGGTGGTTTTGACTTGAGTCCAAATTGTTTGAGTTGGTGGTGGAGAGTAGGTCTCCAGTGTGTAGGATTTTTGAGAGGAGCAGGGGTATTGTCCGATCTTTATGCTTGGGCAAAGTTAACTTTTCTTCACTATTAGCCACCATTGAGGAGTTGGTTCTTGAATAGTGGATGAAAGAGTTCTAGAGATGATCCAGAGTTGGCTTCCAGTTCTCTTCACCCTACGGTGCTCCAATAAGTATGGGCAGTTCTTGATGGCGGTGGAGAATGGGGGAGGTAGATGGGGTTCATTCTAGTGTCGAAAGGGAGAGATGGTAGGGGCTGGAAGTCCTTCACTGCTGAGGTGCGCTTGGTTATACAATTCTTCCGATCATGACTTGGTGGTGGGTCAATTGGGCTTCATTCTAGCAGTTTATTAGTATCGTGCATGGGCAATAGTCAGGTGACATGGTGCTGAGACTTCTGGCTGAGGTGGAGTGGGGTGGGGAATAAGTTGTTTTGGAGGTACTGGCTAGACTGAGAAATATTCTGGCCATGCCCTAATCGATGAAGGGTTCATCTGTTAAATTACCTGCATCAACGGGACATGTTATGGTTTGGCTGTCTACCTCTGGTTTAGCATTTGAGAATGGAGAAGATCCCAAATCTGTTGGTAGAGTTAGCTCAAGTAGGGTACTTTTAGGTGTAAATCTTGATTTCTGCACCTCCATAGAGTCTTTGGTGAGCTTAAAAAAGCACATGGATCATTGTTCATAATGGATTGACTCGATTTTGGGCCTGGGTGATGTAGGAAGTAAAATAGGCCCAATAGATTTTTTTTTTTCCTCGTAATCTTGTTATGCTCGCCTCTAGCAACCCACTCTAATCAATACCCTAAGGGTAAGGCCCTAAACTGCATCAGGAAAATGTTCTTTCCAGTCAAGAGAGAATAAAAATCTATCAATTCTTCGCCAGCATTCGACCAAGTGAACTTACCACCCAAAAGAAGAATGTCCACAGGCCCTGTTCAATTATGAAGTCCATAAAATCCCTCATAGTTGAAGAATAACATGTATCTTCTAATCTCTCACTTGGATATCGAATAGCATTAAAATCTCCTCCAATGCAGCAGGGCTTTTCTCACCAACTCATAATTCCAACCAGTTCATCTCAAATCACTTTCCTGCCATACTCATTATTAGGACCACACATTCCACGAATACCCAATCAAAGTTATCACCCATTGAAAAGAACATATGAAGATAAGTCTTACACAATCCTCTTAACTTTTCTACCACTCTTCCATCCCACATAAGTAAAATTCCTTTGGAGGCCCCTCTCAACCCTAAAAGACACCAATCTGTATGAGCACAACCCTACAAACTCCTTACCACCTCCCTAGTAATGAAATTTAGTTTGGTTTCTTGTAAACAAACGATATCCTCCTTCCACTCCCTAATAAGTTTCTTAATCCTCATCTTCGTCTCCTCCTTTTTCAGCCCTCTCACATTCCAAGATAAAATATTAGGCTTCGTTAATCATACAAATTCCCCTCCCCTTTCCTTTGTCTCTATGTGAGTGCCCTCCCCTTTGCATCATAATTGATAGAGCAAGCCTAAAACTTTATTTCTCTTTTTTCCTTTGGTATCTTGCTTGTCGGAAAAATTAGAAGTGCTAGCCAAATTACTCTTATTTCAATTTGGTTCAATAGTTTTTTTTTTTTTGGAAAAATAAGTAATTCATTGAAAAGCGCAAAGGGGCACAACCCTTTGGTATCTTGTTGATAACAATTTGCTTCAATAGTTATAAACAAAGCCAATAAATGCTCCTCAAACCTCTCATATGATAGACCCATATGGAAGTTCATTAGGAGAGGATGTGAGAAGTTCTCTAGATTTTCTAGTTTTAAGATGGGTGATGGCTCCAAAATTAGTTTTTGGCATGATTAGTGCTATGGGGAATGCCCCCTTGAGGCAGCATTTCCGAAGTAGTATAGCATTGCTTGCCTTAAGGATGCTGCCATGGCTGATCATCTTCAATTCTATAATGGCTCCCTTTAGTGGAACATTAATTTGTTAGAGTGGCATATGATTGGGAGTTGGAATTCTTTTCCTCATTTTATAATCAATTATGTTCCATTAAGCTGGAACAAGATGATGCTGGCAAGCTTTGTTGGCCCCCTCTAAGAAAGGGTTGTTTGATGTAATGTCATTTATAATGTCTTGATCCCCCATGTGAGTAGTCCCTTCCCTTTGAAGTGTATTTGGCAGAGCAAAGTCCCTTTGGAAGTGGCTTTCTTTGCTTGGTCTGCCACTTTAGGTAAGATCCTTACAATGGGACTACTTAAGAAAGCAGAATATCATTGTAGTAGATTGGTGTACCATGTATAAGAAGTGTAGGGAAACCATTGACCATCTCTTACCCCATTCCATTGTGAGATAGCTAGTGTCTTTTGGTACTCTTATCTTTGGTTTATGCAGCCTAGCATGGGTCATGCCCTGATGGGTGAGAGATCTCCTCGCTTGCTGGAGAAGAAAGATTGGTAACTCTCAAAGTGAACCTTTGTGGAAGATGATCCCTCTTTGTTAACTGAAGTGCTGGCTCAGAATCATTAGTGTTTAACCAGCTTTTAGCTAGACTTACCCATTAAATATGTTTTGTATGTTTTTGTTTACAACCTTGGAGATTGCTTTTATAGGTTATTGTAGGCAAGAGTGGGTAAAATGTAAATGAGATGTTCGACCAAACTTATTGTTAGATACTTCTAAAATATCAGAAATAGGAGACTCTTTGATGTTTTCAGAGGTGATACTTCTTTGATTTGGGGGAAAAGATTTTTTATGCATGTAATCTTGTTGGATTTCCCATCATAAAGGTAAGTAGAATTCTTATTTTCCATAGCATAAGGGATTGGAAAACTGTTTTTTGATAAGTAACAAACTAATCTCATTAAAAGTATAAGGCGCCAATAAGTACATTGGAAGTATACAAAATGAACCTCTTGAGAAGAAAGAGCAAAACGAACAAGAAAGTCACTATAGATAATCAATAGAGGAGACACAAACACTATTGTCCAAAGATTCAATTTTTTGTAAAACAAAGATAAAATTTCCCCTAGCGTCCTCTCAATGTCCTCAAAATTTCTATCATATTCTTTTTCCACTATAAATACCAAAAGAGGCACATATGCACATTTTTCATACCGCAACACTCCTTGGCTTGCCAGAGGACTACCAACAGTCAAACAGATCAACAACATGTCTAATTATAACTCAGGACAACCCAAAACGATTGAAAAGAGCTCTCTGAAGCCACATCCCAGTGAAGAAGAAGGTGGTCCACATACTCGCCTTCCCTCTTGCTCATGCAACATCAGTCTATCACAATGACATGTGGCCTCCTGAGATTATCCAAGGTATGGATCTTGCATAGTGCCGCTGACAACGCAAAAAAGGCCACTCTCGAAGGAGCTCAAGTCTGCCAAACACTATTATAGGAGAAGCAACTACCTTCAAGAGAAGCCAGACAAGAAATGGTTTTAGATTTGTTCTTGGGCCTAAGTGTATGCTTGGGAGCCCACTTCTTCTGCCTAGCACAAATGGGCTTTTGGACAAGCCCAAGCTTCTCTAGCCGTCTAGAATTTTCAGTGAGGTCTGATCCATGTCTGTCTTAATACTCAATTACTCATGAGTTGTCCCTTCCACACCCAAAGTAGGGATTGCATCTTCCACTTTCCTACCAACCTACCCTCCCCCTCATCATCATCACTGGAATGGCAAGCAATGTTGCCTCGATCAGAGGAGCTTTGCTAGCGTCAGAAGGATCATTGCCTAACATGTTACAAATGGCAAAGAGGTCCTTGCCCTACAAATCCCCAAGCCATTCCGTCGGAAACTCCATTGTCGCTAACGGGCTAACCTCTGATCTCAAGACCTCCACAAATGACGACGCATCAACTTCTTTGAAGATCCCTAGCCCACCAGTAAGACCTAAACCCAAAACCAATTGAGTCTTCAAAAAATGTCTTCACCTTACCCAAATAGGCAGCAAAATGGCTCCAGCCCCAGCCATCACGACCCTCAGGGATCAAAATGAGCCCTCTCTGACCACCCACAGCATAAACCGCCACCACCAAGAACCAGCTGGAATTGTTACCACCTCTTCAAACGATGAGCACCTTTTGTGACGAATTCCTTGTCCCCAAGGAATCACATAAGCTCCTTCACAGTCAAAACCAGCCATGCACATTGGGTGCCCAAAAACACCACACCAGAGAATCCCCTCCTTTCTTCCAATTGCACCACCAAGGCACCTTCCACCATTGAGCGCATAAAGTTTTTAGCCTCCACAAAGAACCACCTCTCCATTTTGGCTCAATCAGAACAACCAGAATTGTTGTAACACCCCCATCCTGTAGAAAGGAGATATTAAACCTTTCTCTTGAGGTCATAAGAATTTCATAAACAAAACTATTTATTTACATCAGAGTCTCATAAAATAATTACAACATAACTAACAAAACTTAAGCTTTATTCCTTTCCTCATATAGGAGTAGCTTTTGTCTCTAATTTTCCTTGCCTTGTAGCATCATCCATAACTTCATCTGGGTTGTTTAGAAATCATCAAAAATATATAAATGGGTGAATCAAATACTCAATAAGTCAATACATCATGCCGTAAGTAAAATTGGAAATAACAATTAGTTCCAAAAATACATCATCAATATCCTTTAAACAATATTAGGAAAATATTTTCATCAAGCAATAATAGCATCACATCATTCATGCATCATTAATTATTAATTCAATATCATTGTGGCCAACACACAATTACACCTGGTGGGGTTGGTGATCACTAAGATCCCGGTTCCATTCTTGTGGCCGCAAGTGGAACTGCGTCAAGGATATGCACTTCACTCAATAAACTATGGTGCACTCAAGTGAGCCATTCCTGGTAGACCATACAAGATGGCTGCCTCCAACCCTTTAGCTTTGGTACCATCACTCATTCATTCATAGGCCATTAAGTATCTTAAAACATTCATTCATTCTTTTCCATTTCTCATTCTTTCTTTCATTCATCATTCTTTCCTTTCATTCATTTCTTTTTCTTCATTTCCATTCATTTTACGTTATAAAATAATCATAACATACTTATAACCTTTTTATAAAATGTCATCTTCATAACATAGTGGAAATATTTTCATAAAGACCATTTACATTTGATTCCTTTTCTAAAAATATAATTTTTGGATGCATAAAAGGGGCTATCAAAGAAAGGCTAACATTTTAACCATTATTAGAAAATATAACATTTACATTTGCAAGAAATCATAAATATGATCATATCCCCTTACCTGACTCCTTAGCATCCAAAGATCAATACTCTTCACTTAGCAACCTAAGCAAACATTCACAATAATTACTCTTGTTAATATCCTTGTAAACTATTCATTCTTTCCTACAGTTTTATCCCCTAAACCTTGCTGTCCACACTAATGGCATATCTAATTTCTCCTCTTAAAACACTTGTTACGCATCTCAAATTCCATTATTACCTTTGAATAATCAAACTATTGTTACAAACTTAAGAAAATCATGAAATCATGCTTTACTATACTAATCATATTCCTGTCTTTTAGGAGAAGTCAAAACTATCATGTTACTTATAATGTTGACAGCAAGTATAAGAAGGTTAAACATTACTTATTTAATACACCTACAATATACTACTAGATTTTCTTCATACTATCCATAAACTAACACTATACAACAATAATAGGAATAATTAGAACCCATACCCAATGAGACCCGGTTGTCTAAGTAAGAAAGATGAAGAGATAGGTTCTGCTCTCTCTTGGACATCAAACTGTTTGATACAAGAAATCAGTTTCTTGTATTGATTTTGGAGTATTTAAGACATAGGGAAGTTAATAAAACATGGAGGAATTCTTTTCTAAGAATTGGTAAGAAGATCAACTTGAAGAATACTTTGAAGATACTTATATAGGATCTGGACAACAACTGCAGCTTCCATTACAGCAGGTATATTAATGATTTTGGCTTGTAGACTTTTAGGTTTTAGCTTGGAGAAATAAGGAATAGAGGGAGAAAAAGAGAGGAAGAGAAAACTGACTTTGGAAAACAATCGTAGAGTATTATGTAGGATAAACAACTGCTGGAATGATTTCCAGAATATAGAAAAATAACAGCTCTAAACACTAGGAATAGACCTTAGTAACATTATGACTCTAGGCTTGCCAAACTTGTCAGGTATAATAAGTCTATTACAAAGCCAGCTGCAGATTTGGTGCTGTAAAGTTCCATTATACAGATTTTATTGTCTAAAATAACCTCCACTATCTTGACTTATTGACTATGGAAGTCATTGTCATCAATCTCACCTAACTTCCATTAATAAGCTGAGTCCTATGAATTCCTTACTCAATACACATTTAAATCAATCTTACAATATTCTAATCAATTCACTATACTTAAACAAACATTCATATAATAAATTCCTCAATAATAATTATCACTTCTAAAATAAATCTTATCATCAATTAATATCTCTTTAAATGAGGTTAGAAAATCTGGGGTGTTACAATTGTAAACAACTCTAAAACAAACATGCCAAAGCCCATTTCTTCAAATGCATCAAGTTGAAAAATGGAGATTGGAAAACTGTTGGCTTGTTAGTGCTTCATTACATCACTACAATGCAGGCTTGGGAGTATAGAGAGCCCAGCAAGAGATATGGTGCTTACTTTTAGGAGTACTGGCAGCATTATCATCTATATCTTTTCAGAACCCCGCATGCTGGGTGAAAATATCAACCCTGCAATTGGTGTCTTCCAGTGGGCAATTTCAGGTTTCTGAGGTGGTTGGGAAATTCGGAAACTCCACAGGTAAATATTTGAAATATAAAAAGAAATTGTATAGGCTTTTTTGCATCTTATTTAATAGTTGCCCCTCACAAAAGAAAACCAGAGTCAAGCCTAGCCGCCCTTTAGACTAAATTCCTGCTTTCATTCCTGACTACAAGTGCATGCATCAGTTTCTGATTAAGAAGGCTTTTAGTTAGGGGTTATCTTTTCTCTTTATCTTTTATTTGTCATTTCCTTACTGCTGGATTTTTATTATATTCTCTGGGTAATTTCTTTACTATATAATTCCTTGATCCTGTTTTTCATTTCAGTTTTTTTATTATTATTTTTTTATTTTTATTTTGCTGCTTATTCTTTTCCCTCTATCTTAAAAAAAAGTCTTCACAACATTTGACTAGCTTCAGTAATATTTAGTGCATATTTGATCTTTATCTCTCCCTTATTACCACTAAATATTTATCCGTTTTTATAAGTATAAATTTACCTAGCATTGACCACTCTAGATTGTTTCTAATTTACATAGAAGGAGCTGATGCTAGATACTTGCTTCTTAGTTTTAGAAAAGTCAGATTTGAAAATGTGGCTTGGAACATATACAATTTGGTTCTTTTTAGATTGTTTTACAAGGTGTTTGTTCAGAATTCTGAAAGACATTGGTTTTTAAGTCAGCGATCCCAACTGATTTCAAGGCCTTGGAAATTTTCTAGAATACAATTTATGTTCTTAGACATTTATTTACACAAAAGGGATATGTATGCATTGTAAATGGCAGTTTTTAAATCTCTGCTGTACTTTGTCCTTCAAAGTTTGTAAATAAATTATAAGGTGGGAAATTATTTCCTTCATCTAGTATGATTCAGTAAAGAGATTAAACTGGAAAGTTTGTAAATAAATCTTGTAAATCAACCGAAAAACTTTCAACTTATTTGATAAAGGAAAACTTACTGGTTTTTCCAAGCTCCTCTCTCTCCCTCTACTGAAAAGTCATCAACAAAACACAAAATGCACAGAACTGTTTCAATGGATAGAAAAAGAGAAGGAAATAAAATTCAACTTACATATGAGGTTTTTGCAATATACAAAAACTGAAGTCAGATGACAATACAGAGAACAAAGAAAAGGAAAAAATAGACATTACTTCTAACTGTAAAGTCTGCCAACCTAAATTTCTATGTTATGGTGTGCCCTTCTTTTCCTTTTTTTTTGGGTGGGGCGGGTGGTGGAATTCAACATTTTTTTTCTCTCTTCTTTTCACCTTTGAATGCTTTTCTACCAAGCTTTGTAGATTGTCGAATGTAGAGGAGTGCATTAATTAAGTTTGATCATGCCTGATGGATGGATGGTATTTGTATTAGAGATGCTATTTTGTGACGAAGAAAAGAAGATAGTGGTAGGGGCAGAAACTAAATAGATTAAGTTATGATAATAACAGATCAAATGCCCTTTTTTTTTTTTGGAAATTCCAAGTTGAGTTTATAGCTCACAGGGCAAACTCAAAATGAATTGGTTGACCCACTCTGAATGAAACAAATACAGGAAAAGATAATTTAAGAGTTGTATGGGAAAAAAAAAAAACCAAAAAAAGAAACGAAAAAAAGGTTTTAAATGGCCTCTTTAGCAATAGCACATCAATAGTTTCTGCCACATGTAAACTTCATTATGTTTAAAGTACTCATGTTGGACCCAGAACAGCATCAGTGTTGGTTTAAGCTGTTCTTTGAGAGGCATCAGGTCAATCAATGTTGTTCTATAGGATTTGAGTGGTTTTAGGAGCAGAAACTAGGGTAATTAATTGGTCTAAACAGCAAATCAAATCTCCTTTTCTTTGCAAATGCTAGATGAGGTATTGGCTTGCATGGTGGACTTGAAACGGTTTGGTTGACCATTCTAAACAGAACAATGTAGCAAAAGAATTGAAGGCCGGTGAAAAAAGATAAAGTGACCAGTGAAGCAATGGTTCCTTGACAGTTTTTGTCACATGTACGCTTCTTTATGGATGAAGTACCTATGTTTGACATGACTCAGTGTTGATATTGCATTGTATAATGTTGGACGAGTCTTCAGCGTGGATGTTAGTGGTAGGTTTGTGTGGACTGGCTTGTTGTCTTGCAGGTACAAAACAAATGTGATTGATGAAGAGAAGGCAAAGACAATTTGGCATAAATTAGAATGTATATGGCAAAAAATTTGATGAAGAAGTTATATGTAAAGAAATAGTTATATGGATTATATATGGGGGAAAATACAAATCTGTTTGAGCACCTCAACAAGTTTAACATGTTGGATACACAATTGTTCAACTTTGGGGTAAAGATTGAGAAAGAAGATAAAACAATACTTTTGTTGGCATCACTTCCCTTTTCATATGATCACTTAGATATGATATTATTGTATGGGAAAGAAACTTTGGGGTTGGAAGAGGTTATCAAAGCTCTTTTGTCATATGAGACAAGATAAAAGTTTGTCAATGATGAGGCTGATGGGCTTATGAGGTCTAAGCCATAGCACAAAAAGGATAAGTCTAAGTGGAATAATGACACAGGTAGGAAGACTCAGTCTAAGTCGTGTTTGGCAAAGGATGACAAATTTCAATCTAATGCAAAAGATTTGGAGTGCTATTATTGTTACAAGAAAGGGTACTACAAAAAAAAAAAAAAAAAAAAAAAATTGTAGGGTCTTGAAACAAGATTTGGAAGATAAAAAAAAAATTAGGAAAGTTTTGCAGATTCAATTAGTGTTGCCAATGACAAGTCTGATGATAGTGAGATTAGGACAAATCCTCTCACAGTTTCATTAAGTACAGATTTTCTCATAGATCTTGGGTTTTTTATTCTGCTTGCTCGTATCATATGTGTCCAAATAGGCCAGAGTTTGATGCATTTAAATCCTATAATGTTGGTACTATTTTGATGGATAATAATGCTAGGTGTAAGGTTATTTGAATTGGTCTCATAAAGTGAGGATGGTTGATGGGGTTGTAAGGACATTGATGAATGTTAGTATGTTCAAAAGTTTTAAGAAAAATCAGATATCCATAGGCACATTGGATTCCGTGGGTTATAGTTATTTAGCAAAAGATAGATTTATGAAAATAGCTAAAGGTGCTTTGGTGGTAAGAAATATGAGAAAATTTACAATTTATATAAGTTACTCGGGAATACTGTTATAGGTAGAGTTACAACATTTTCGATAGAATCAAATACTGATGATACAGTTTCTGTCATATGTGACTTGGCCGTTTAGGTAAGTGCGGTATGTTTGAGCTTCACAATAGGAATTTGGTGAAAGATGTGAAGTCGTGCAAATTGGGATTCTGACATTCTGTATGTATAGTGTGTATGAGAAACAACTAGAGACAGTTTTAAGGTGACATCTCAAAAACAAGAAAAGTGTGTTCGACTATATTCAATCAGATGTTTAGGGACTAGCAGCAGTATTTTCAAACGGAAGTGCATATTATTTTGTCAGCTTTAATAATGATTTTTCAAGAAAGGCCTTAGTTTATTTTTTTACCATCTTCAAGTAGTGGAAAATCATATTGGAAGAAAAGTGAAGAATTTGAGTTCCGATAATGAATTGGAGTATAGGGACACTAAGTTTTTGAAGTTTTGCAAAACTTATAGCATTACTTGTCACTTCACAATTTTGTTTTATCGGTAAAAATCAATTTATTAAAAGTGCAAGGGGCACAACACATGTACACAGGAAATATACAATAGGAGCCCACATATACAAACTTTTAATTAGGAAAAGACGTGCAAAAATCTGGAAATTCCGCCAGTGTTGAACCTTGCGAAGAATGCCATGGAATTCTCCATGAGAAAAGTGTTTGAAGCACCCTTTTCTTCAACTCTAGAATTCCTAGTTCACGGTCCTCAAAACTCCGTGCATTCCTTTCTCTCCTTAAGCACCACAGAACACATAAATGAGCCAATTTCCAGCTTTGTAGGACTGTCCGATTACCCCTTTGTCTCTCTAACTTCCCAAGCATTCCTTCACCCCCTCGGCATCACCCACGTAACATCAAATAGCTGACATACCATATTCCAAACTTCTGAGGCAACTTCACAATGCAGTAATTAACGATCAATAGATTTCCCACTCCTCTTGCACATACAACACCATTCCGTCACTATAACGTTCTCCTTCCGTGAGTTGTCCAACATTAATATTTTCCCTAACACCACCGTCCACACGAAAAAAGCCACTCTTGGAGGTGCTTTAATCTTCCAAATCATTTTCCAAGAGCCATCCACCGGTTCCGAATCAGCCGTCACCTTATAGTATGATTTCACCTAAAAAATCTTTCTCTTCAAGGGAATCGAACAAATTTTATCAACCCCACCATGCCTAATTTGCTGGGAGTACAACAATTCGAAAAATCTCGACACCTCTTCCAATTCCCAATCATGGACCTGTCAAACAAACATTACATTCCAATGGATAGCACCATCTACTATAGCCATATTCTCCTCCACCCATGCCTCCTTTGCACATGCTATAGTAAAGAAAGCGGGAAACGCATTCTTCAAGGGTAATTCCCCACACTACACATCCTGCCAAAATAATACTCGAGAGCCATTTCCTACCTCAAACCTCACATGTTGTTTAAAAATATCCCACCCCTTTCGAATGCATCTCCACACTCCCACCCCATAAGGTCCTCCCACCTCCTTGGAACACCAGCTGCCCCTCATTATATCATATTTCACCTCCACTAATTTCCTCCACCAAGCCTCTCCTCATTGGTAAACCTCCACAACCATTTACCTAATAACGCATGATTAAACCAATCAAATTCCAGATCCATAAGTTTTGTCACTTCACAATTAAATGAACTTAACAACAAAATTGAGTTTCTGAAAGTTTGAATGGAACATTATTGGAAAATAGGGTGAAAGGTTGAATACATGATTGCCAAATAGTTTTGAGCTGCAATTAATTATGCACTCTTAATCACCAGCGAATCTCCATCTACCACAATTGATTTCCAGGTTCCAAAAGTAGGGTTAGGTAAACTGGTTCATTATTTAGTTTTAAAATATTTGTCTTCCTCCATATGTTCACATGCAAAGTGAGAGGTTGAAATAAGATCCAAAATCAAAAGTGTATATTTCTTGGTTTGAAAACTAGTGTTAAAGGCTATAGCCTATGAGATTCGGTTTCAAATAAGAAAATTGTTAGCAAAGTGTTTGATGAGGCCTATATGATAAGAAAATGATGATAAAGTATCAAAATAGTAAAGGAGACAAGTTTGAAGGTGGAATTTGATGATCGAGTTCACCCTTGGATAAATGTGATGATGAATAGTTTTCAAGAGACTTATTCATCCCACCCCAATGACACACAATATTGTCCGCTTTTGGCTCCGACAGTAAAGGAGACAAGTGGTGAAGGTGGAATTTGATGAGGATCACATGGATAAATGTGATGATGAATAGTTTTCAAGAGACTTAGCACTAAGATTGAGCCTTATTTTTTGGCAAAAGGTAGAGAGAAACGTGATCGAAAAGCATTCGAGTAGTATGAATTTGAGGATATGGCTGGTAGTGGAGATTCATCGTCTATTCATAATGGTATATCGAAGAGGTGGAGTCATTACAAAGAAGAAAAAACTTGAAACTGGTAGAACTGCCCAAGAAAAAAAAAAGTTATAGGGTGCAAATGTGTCTTTAGGAATGCAGTTACCTGAGAAAGCTTTGTAGCCAACAGGATTGGTATAGAAGTATGATGTTCGTGACGCTGAGCTAATGCTTTTCTAGCATTGGTTCAATTCAATTTTGTTAAATTAAAAGAGTATACCAAGCAAACTATCCTAAGGAACGCCCTGTTCTCTCTCCTTAGTCAAGCTGTTTTCAAGTTAAAAATTTTCCTAGTTCTCGCCATCTCAAGTGATGATGTAGGAAAGTTGAGCTGCTTGTCAGGGAAATCATAGGGGGTAGCTATGAAAGGTGGTTTCAATAAAGCCAAAGCCTTCATGGCGAAGGAAGAATCCACCGATTTGAGGTTAAAGGAAAGGAGGAAGGGTTTCACAAGGTCATTAGAGTGGGTCCACAGTGACGGTATGGTTGGTGGCTAAGGTGGAAGAGGTTGTTCAGTCTCCTAGAGGGCAGGTCGGTTCGCCACGGGCTTCTAGAGGAGGAGACTATTATTTTGGTTCACGAGGGTTGCAACAAGGTAAGCAAATTCCTAGAGGTGGCTGTGGAAGTCGATGGTGGTTGGAAAGGAACGATCTGGATCCCAAAGGCAGAAAAGGGGTGGGGTTGGCGCCGTTTGTGAGTGAGATGAGAAAGTTGATGGAGGTTCAAGGTGGGCAGTTCGAGCCTACTATTGACGAGTACCCTTCTCCTGGGAAGTGAAGTTGAGGTGAAAGTGTTTGATTCTTCTAGGTATCATTATGGTCGGTCCTTGTGAATGTGCTGGCGATCGATGGCGGGAGGTTGAAGAGTATGTCTTTGTGCCTTCTAGATGTTTTTCCGGTGTCGGAATGTTTGGCGGAGCTAGGTGGAGTGGAACAACGAATCACTGTGGACTGCTACGCGATGGGGCGAGCAGATTTCGTCGAAGGAGCTCGTGGTTGTTCCTTCGCCGCGTTGTTGTCTCTGGTGGCAGCAGAATGGATGAAGACGAATGGGTGGGTGATGTTTCATTTAGGGTTATTTGGGATGAGTGGGCTGTTTGCTGGGTTGGGTTTGAAGCCCAAAGGATCGCAGATCAGGTGGGTCTGGTTGGCTCTTGGGTTGGTTCACGGTTCGCTCCAGATCCAGTTCGGATCCTATTCGATCTTGGTTCGGATCCAATTCGGATCCTGTTGCTGATCGGGTTTTTAAGCGCTTTCTAGCTCAGATTTCACGTTGGAGGTTCTGTTCATACCGGTATCAAGCCTGACCATGCCGTGACCCTCTCTATGAGGCTAAGGAGGTTTTTGACCCCTCCCTCTTGGCGATGAGTCGATGGGCAGCGATGGGTCTCTGGGCAGCGATGGAGCTCTGGGCAGTGATGGGTCTTTGGGGCCGGGATAGTTTTGCTGGGGTTTAAAACCTCGGATTTCACCGGACGAGCTCTCAGTCCCTTCCTTGCAGACGCTCTCCTTAGACACCATTGTTGATGTTGGCTTGACCAAATCACAAAATTGGCTGCTTGCTCCTTTGGGAAGTGGTTCAGGCGATGCTATGCATTTGGCACTGAAGGACATGGAGGAGTCTTGGCCAGGCAAGGAAGGATGTTTGTGAGGTGTTATCCACTGAGGAAGAGGACCCGGAACTTGGCGCCAAGATGAAATAGAATGGTTTATAGGTGGTGAAAGGGCCCCAGACCAGGTCTAAGGGCAAGAGAGAGCACTGGAGGGTTGTAAGAGGGATAACGGTAAGAATGGTTGGGGTGGTTGGGTCTTGTTGGGTGGCCGTTCTTGAGAGAACTCCGGGGAGGTTGTTCTATGTGGGGTAGTTTGGGTGGTTTGCTTTGGGTAGCTTTGGCTTTCCTTTTGTATTTTAGGGCTTTTCTCCTTAATAAAACTCCTTATTACTTATAAAAAAAAAAGTATGATGTTATGTCTAAATCAGGTCATGTGCTAAAGTTATAGAGATGCTTAAACTTGTGTGATACTTTTGGATTGTGATTGTCTTTGGGGTTTTAAGGAGACATCTTGAGTAAATTCATTATCATTGTAACTTGATGAAATTCAAGTAAAGATGGAGATTTTTTATGTGCATATGACTTGAAATCATTACATCAAAACCATTGCTCCATTATCTTTTACTTTTCTACTGGGTTTTGGAGACTCTTTAGCCAACTTGTATTTGGAGTTGGGAGACTGACTTGTAAAAGCGTTTGTTACTGACATAGTGATTTATAACACAACTGCATTGTTAGTTTTATAATGCATTAGAAGTGGTGTCCGAGAGATTGCAAGAAGAGCATAGTGCTGCATGTTGTTTTTTTCTTGGTTTCTTGAGGCACTACACAGGGAGACAGAAGGAGAGTGTCCCCCAAAAAAAAAAGAAGAGAGAAGAGGTTCATGGTGAGAGAAAAAGTGAGAAACAAAGTTGTTTGTCCCAGCAAAAGAAAGGTTTGTATTATTATCTTTTATTTTGTTTTCTCTTTTGGGGAATAATCTTTTTTGTGTGATAGTGAGATTTTGGTGTATTACGGCTTTTGCTTTGAGTGCTTTTCTCTTCATTTTTTGTTTGTATTCCATCTTTTATAGTGAATTTATTTGTGATGGCATCTGTCAGTGGACGAACCTTGCATTAAAGAAACAACATAAATTATCTTGATCATGCTTGTGATTGTTTTATCTTATTTACCATAAATATGGTCTTTTGTACAACAATAAGCATAAACAAAAAGTGTGGATTTTCTATGATCATTATTCTTAATATTTAATCCAATTGTTGAATGTGGCACTTTCTGCTAAATGTAATTTAATTGATGAATAGTAATTTTGAGGCTATGGTGGAGTTGATGCAGGCCAAGTATGTGGTTTCATCACGTTAGACAGAGTCCAGATGCTGGAGGGCGGACTATTGCAATTAACTACTGTAAGGGTCATGTCCTTTCTTCCCCTTGAAGGTTTCAGCGTTTATATGATTGTTAGATGCCAAGGTAAAAAACACTTTTGTTGCAGGGTACGATATGCAGTTTGACATCAAGTATGCCTATTTCAACTTCCTGCAATCAATTCATTGCCGATCAACCCATAGCCGAACATTGCCTGAAACAGTATCTGAGGACTCGGATTTGGAGTCAGACTGACTCATTTGCATATGGGTTTAAGGATAAATTAAGTGCTGATGAATCTGTGACAAATTTAGCCGAGGCTAGTACTGAAGAAGAAAGACTAGTTCTGATTTGTTAGCCTGGCTGCTTAATTGTTCATGCGTGGGATTCTTCAGGCGCTGTAATAAAAGTGATTCTAAAAAGAAGAGATTGTGGGATTTTGAATAGGAGGAGAAAGCATAATAATCTTGACGAGATCTTGGTATTGCTTTCTTTTATGCAGAATGCAGTCAATATGAAATTTTGGTGATTGCTTATGCATTTTCGTTGTGAGGGCGGAACAAGGACAATGCTGTCATGGCCAAGGCAGCCTACGGGCCTACAAGCATCAAGGGCTACGCGGGCTGCTTCGTGCCAAGTGATCCTTGGACAAGAGATTGTGGCTGTTAGTGCTTTCCAAGATACAGCGAAGAAGAGCAAATCTGCAATGCGTTGGTTGAAATTTTCTAAATCCTAATTTACAGTTTACACTGAATTGTATTCTAGAAAATTTAATTTCAGGATAGGAATGGTCCCCTAGTTTTATGCTTCGTTTCTTTCTACATAAAATGTTTTTAGTTGGAGAATTTTTTAGTAGAAAATATTTTTCTTGAAAACATTTTTCAAAGTTTAGTGCTTATGGAAAATCACACACATATATATAGTCTCAATGGGATCCTATCGATTTCCGAACAAGTTTTAGACAGGGCCCATTTTTCAAAGTTTAGTGCTTATGGAAAATCACACGCACACATATATATATATATATATAGTTTCAGTGGGATCCTATTGAATTCGGAACAAGTTTTAGACAGGGTGTCGGTCGAGTTTCAGAGAGTCCTAGCCATGTCCTGCAAAGTCTCGACTAGCTTTTGGTGGGGTTTCACTTGGGTCCTATCGATTGCTCGGTGGAGTCTCAATGGGCTTTCAACGATGCCCCGTCAAGATATGTCGATTTAAGAATAAAAAGCTCAAATTAAAAAAAAAATGGTTTATAATTTTAAAAAATTAAAAAAAAATATTATTATTTTAAAAAAAAAGGGTCAAATAAAAAATATTTATTATTGACTATTATCTTTCATCGCATTAATTACTAAAAAAATATTCAAAATCAAAATTTATTATAGGCTAGAAATAAACGGAGTTATTTATTTATTTATTTATTTTTTTCGAGGCAATGGTCCCCTGGTTGTCTAGTTGAAAGTCGGAAGGAAGGTTGATCCTGAGTGAATGATATTTTTGGGGTGGGGTTAATAGGATTGTCCCTAAGCGCATTCTTGATTCCTTAGGAAATATCGTCTTCAGAAGTTTTTTCCACCACAGAATTCCCATTTGATATGACGTGACTGCATCCCTGATGGTTGCTTATAATTTCAGGAATGGATGCCGTGTACATCATCAGGAATGCACAGTCCCACCAGCGGAACAACCACCACAAGAAGGTTCCCAAGTCCATTTTACCATGTCCCCACTCCCTTCATTCCCTACTGTGCACAGAGACGAGAGAGAGAGAGTGAGTGAGTGAGTGAGTGAGGGAGTGGTGGACCTACCCTATCTTTTATTTCTTTTCAGTCCATGTGAATAGGACGGATGTTGGAGCCTAGTAGCTGTAGATATACACCACCCGAGATATACCCCCATCCGGGAAATGTATTCGACTAATCATTTATTCACCACCTCTTCTCTCTTTACCCTCTTTTATTTTATTTTTTTATTTGGGAAAAAATCAAGATGCTAGAGTGCCCCCTGAATGCAACCAAAATAATATGGCGATCAAACCGTACGTGTGGCGCAGGCTCTCGCTTCACTTTCCTATAACGCTCTCAATAATATCCCAACAGCCCTGCGGCATCCCTCACCCACCGCGTTCCGGCTCTTCCATCTTTAGGAAACAAACAACATGGATGCCTTCTCTTCTTCCTTCGTCTCTACTTTGGGCCTGGCCACCCCAATTCATTCTTTTACCATTACCACGCCCAAAGCCATCCGAGCGCTACCACTATTATCACCACCTTTTCTCCTATCCTCAACGTATCCTCCTCCGTTGGGTTTGACGAGAAGGCCCAGACGCCCACTCCTGCACCCACACCCACACCCTCATCACCCCAACGCCCATCATCATCGAAAAGATCTCCTACTGCATCAACAGCTACGCCACCACCGGGCAAGAGATCTCCGGCAAACCAACGACAAGAAGTAGTGTCTTCCGCACCTTCATTGATCTTCAACGCATTGGACGACATCATCAACAACTTCATAGACCCTCCCCTCCGCCCTTCCGTGGATCCAAGAAGCGTGCTCTCCAACAACTTTGCCCCGGTTCCTGAGGAGCTTCCCCCAACAGAGTGCGAGGTGATACAAGGATCCTTACCACCGTGCCTTGATGGTGCTTACATTCGCAACGGGCCCAACCCACAGTTCCTGCCTCGTGGGCCTTACCACCTCTTTGACGGTGATGGCATGCTTCACTCCATTCGGATCTCCCAAGGCAAAGCCACCCTCTGCAGCCGCTACGTCAAGACCTACAAGTACACCATCGAAAGCGAAGCCGGCTCTCCACTTCTTCCCAGTGTCTTCTCGGGCTTCAATGGCCTTACCGCATCGGCAGCGCGGGGTGCTCTATCTGCTGCCCGAATCTTGGCTGGTCAATACAACCCTGCTAATGGCATAGGTCTCGCAAACACCAGCTTGGCTTTCTTTGGTAATCGTCTGTACGCACTCGGTGAGTCTGACCTCCCTTACTCGGTGCGATTGACCTCCAACGGAGACATCCACACTCTGGGTCGCCATGATTTTGATGGTCAGCTCTTCATGAGCATGACTGCACATCCCAAAGTAGACCCTGAGACGGGGGAGGCGTTTGCCTTTCGATACGGCCCAGTCCCTCCATTTCTGACCTACTTCCGGTTCGACGCAAAAGGGGCCAAACAGGCAGACGTGCCCATTTTCTCCATGCTCCGTCCCTCTTTTCTCCATGACTTCGCAATCACAAACAAGTTTGCCATATTTGCGGACATACAAATAGGGATGAACCCCATGGAAATGATAGTCGGGGGAGGGTCTCCAGTGGGTTTGGACCCGTCCAAAGTGCCTAGACTCGGAGTCATCCCTCGATACGCTAAGGATGAGTCGGAGATGAGATGGTTCGACGTGCCGGGGTTCAACATCATACATGCCATTAACGCGTGGGATGAAGAAGACGGAAACGAAATAGTGATGGTGGCACCAAACATATTGTCAGTGGAGCACACGTTGGAGAGAATGGACCTCGTCCATGCGTTGGTAGAGAAAGTGAGGATCGACCTCAGGACAGGGATTGTAACGAGGCAGCCCATTTCAGCAAGAAATCTTGACTTTGCGGTCATAAATCAGGCATACGTGGGTAAGAAGAACAAGTTTGTGTACGCAGCAGTGGGTGATCCAATGCCCAAGATATCTGGGGTGGTGAAGCTCGACGTGTCTAAAGGTGAGCGTGAGGAGTGCACGGTGGCGTGCAGAATGTACGGGCCACGGTGCTACGGGGGAGAGCCTTTCTTCGTGGCGAGGGAGCCGGGTAATCCAGAGGCGGAGGAGGACGATGGGTACGTCGTGTCGTTTGTCCATGACGAGAAGGCGGGAGAGTCCAAGTTCTTGGTTATGGATGCCAAGTCTCCCAATCTTGACATTGTTGCAGCCGTCAAACTGCCCCGCCGGGTGCCCTACGGCTTTCACGGACTATTCGTGAGGGAAAGCGACCTCAAAAATCTTTGATCCCAATACTTCTTTTCAATTGGTGGTAAGTAACGCCATAAGGCCTCTTAGAGTGATCCTAAATGTGAAGTAACTTTTCAAATTACTATTAAATTTGAAATGTGATTTATTGATTTTTGATCAATTAGTGATTTTAAAAGTTATATCACATTTAGGATGATTTTAAAAAGACTCTAAGAAGATTTATAGCATTACTCTTCTTCTGACAAGAAGCTTTACACATATCGGTATTTCCACTGAGATACAATCAAATAAGTATATCTTATATTATTTTTGTGTCTCGAAAAAGATGACATGACTCTTAAAATTATTATTAGACGTATTGATTGGTCAAATGATAATTTTAAAAGTTAACATTTTTCAAAAGACACCAAAATAACAAATATATATATATATAGTCGTAGAAATAGCTCACTTTAGTCACAAATCTTATACACACAGATATTTATTACAAATTTGGTATACATGTTGTACATTTCCCTAGTGTTTGAATTATTATTATTTTTTTCTCTCCTTTTTTTTTTTTCTCCTAAGCATGGGGAGGGAAATCAGGAGTGAACTTGGGGTAATTTTGACATATTTGGTTCTTGGCCTGCCTACTGTGAAAAAGACAATTTCTAAACCGAATGGTTACATTGCACAAAAAAATAATAAAAATAATATTGGAGTGCATTATTAATTTTTAAATATTAGAGGTAGAATAAAAAAATGGGTACAACTTTGAAAGGTAAAAGTGTAATTTTTTCAATTTAAAATTTTGTTTAGTAAAAAAAAATGTAAATTTTACTTACCTCCTTTAATGCTACGTCATTTTTGAAATCACAATCTTAAAATTTAACAATGCTCAATACATGTTAACCATAAAAAGTAAAAACTTTGTACTTTTGATAGTGTGCTCCTACAGTTAGAATTTAGGGATAAATGACGATAAAATGTGAAATATCTCTTATACTTTTGTAAAATTTTTCAAATTAAAAAAATAAATAAAAAATTAACCCTCACACCCACCTTCAAGAAAGTTTCCCACTCAGAGCATCTCTAAAATGATAGTCAAATGGCTCACAAATTCATAATAGTCAAATTTGAGTATTATGAGCCATTTTTCATCTCCAATTAGGCTTTTTAATGTTTTCCAACTATTTTGCTAAGGTGAATAGGCTAATTTGTAGACGCTACAAAAATTTGTTTATTTATTTATTTTCTTCCTCTCCCTTTCCCAACCACCGCCCCCCCCCAACACAACAATGGCTAAAAAAACAATAAAAATAATGTTAAAAAAAATATTTGAAGAAATTATAGGATTAAATAGATATTTTGTTAGAGTTTGTATTGAAAAACTAATAGCTAAAATACAAAACGGTGAATTTTGAGTAACTAAACTACCTACAGTTGTTGGAGATGCTCTTACACAAACAAGCAAAGTTTGTGGCAATTCATAGTAGATTCTAGTAGCAAGAATTCGCATCCTGGAGTAGCTAGAAGGAACCAACAGGAAAAGGGTGACCGGCGTGTAATGTTTAGAAAGTAACTTTATAAATTTTGAGATGCTTGCAATCTGACCATCTGTTAAAACCGCATGCATGCGGTAGCCCAAAATGCGGTCATTTTGGGCACTTATCTGGCATCAATATGTTTCCCTCGATATGCGTTTTAAAGAAATAATATATAATACATTAAATATTAAAATAATTAATAATTTAAAATATTAAAATATTAAAAAACTCAAAAAAAAAAAAAAAAAAAAAATCAAAATGAAAATCATCAAAGGGGTGGCCAAGCCAGTCGAAACTTGTGTTTTTTGGGTTTTGCATGCATCGAATACGACGACTACGGATTTTTCTTCATGGAGAAGCACTCGCTTGGATCTTAACGCTAATCCCATCCAAGTTCTGGAGGATGCTTCAGTATGTACGTGGGAATTTAATCTTTTCATCCATCCATCCATCCTCAGAAGCTCATATTCACTTAAATTGCTGTTATGAAATTAACTAAGAATATCTTTTATGTTTTTTATTCGATTTCAGAACAAAGAGGAGTAACAGCAACTCATCAAACAGATTAATTCTATCTTGTTTACACACTTGTATATAAGTTAATTTAGTTTGTTATATTAGCTAGTTTGTTAATCAAGTTAGTTACATAGTTGAAATTGTTATGTAACTTTCTTTGTTAGCTTATGCTCTGTTTCTCAAGTTGTGAAACTGAGTATATAAACTCATGTAATGCTTTGTGTTATGGCAAGTTAATGAGAACAGCTTATTCAATCTCATCTTCTCCTTAGTATTTGACATGGTATTAGAGCTTTTATCTTATAAAAGTTCATCAATGTCGATCCCAATTCCCCCAATTCCTAAAGCCATTCCCATTTCTTTTTCTTATTCATCAAACTTCTCTCTCAATGACAATACCTCCACTCATCTATACTTGCATAATGGTGATAATCTAGGATTATTGGTAGTTCCTCGACCATTAATTGGTGAGAACTACAATACCTAGAGCTGATCCATGATCATGGCTCTCTCTGCCAAGAACAACATCAATGGAATTCTTCTTCACTCATCCACTCTAAATTGTCCTAAATTCAGAGCTTGGAAGAGGTGCAACAACACAATATCTTTATGGATTGTCGACATACGATATGCTACCATATAATCTACATCAACAATTGCTAGGATATGTAGTTGAGTTTGAAGGAACGATTCTCACAAAAAAAAAATGGACCAAAAGCCTTCCAGCTTCAGAAATCTATATCTAGCTTATCGTAAGATAGAATGTCTGTAAGCTCATACTATACTCATCTCAAATCTCTTTGTGATGAATTTGGTAATTATAAAGCATTTTCTCCATGTACGTGTTCCTCGTGTTCTTGTGGTAGCCTAAAATCTGTTCATATATTTTTGATCAACAATATGTTTTTAATTTTAATGTGACTCAATGAATCTTTCTCACATTAGATGTCAAATCCTCTGATGAATCCACTCCCCTAGTCAACAAAGTGTTTTCACTTGTTCAAGAAGAAAGCTAAAGAGAAATTTTTATAGGTTCTATGACTCCATACCTAGCAGCCTTAATAACCAAATATGTTCCCATATAGTAGAATAGGTTTCCTAGGTAGATGGTTCAAAAGGATAGACCAATTTGTACTCATTATGGTGTTGCTGGACACACAATTGATAAATGTTACAAACTGCATGGTTATCCTCTTGGATTCAAGTTTACAAAATGCCTTATTTTCTCCAAGTTCAAGTGTTAACTATTTTACTCAGAATCATGGGAGAATTTCTCTGAAACTCCACAAATCCATCAGCTGCCAATTATTGCATAACAATGTTAAAGGCTTCTGGAATTCCGCCAATCAAGTAGGTTGTTTACCTACAACTCAAGATCACATCTTCTCCAATATGTTAGGTAATATCTTTGCCCCAACATATACTCCTTGGATCATTGATACAAGAGCTATTGATCATATAGTTAATTGTGTTTCTTTGTTTACAACATTACATCTACTATATCCACATCTATCAAACTACCTAATGGTAGCTTAGTTTCTATCACACACATAGGCATGGTTAGAATTTCATAACATTTCATTTTAACCAATGTTCTATGTGTACCATCTTTTTCATTAAATCTAATTTCTGCAACAAAACTGATTCAACACCTTAATTGCTGCATTATTTTCATTACCTCTTACTATTTTATACAAAATCTGAACAATTGGGAGACGATTGGTGTGGGTGAGGAAATGGGAGGTTTGTTTCATTTGATACAACTGCAAGCAAGTTTTCTGTAAAATCTTGTGCAAATTCTGCTATTCTCAAAAACCCTTTAACAGATCTATGGCATTTATCTAATGCTAGAATAAACTTCTTACACAAGCTAGTTCCTTGTATTTCTATCAATTCAAATAATGTCTGTAATATTTGCCCTCCAGAAAAAAAAAGAAAAAAAAAAAACTACATTTTCCTATTAGTAATAAAGTTTCGAAGGCTCCTTTTGATCTCATTCATGTTGACATTCAGGGTCTTTTTTCTCAACAATCTACAAATGGTTCACATTATTTTCTTACCATTGTGGATGATTCTAGTAGATACACTTGGATTCATCTCATGTATCAAAGTTTCAAACTAGGTCTTTTATTCAATCTTTCTTTAAACTTGTTACAACACGGTTTAACCTCAAGATTAAAACCTTGAGATCTGATAATGGTGTAGAATTCTACATGGAAAATTTTTTCTCTTCTCAAGGTAATCTCCATCAGCTTAGTTGTGTGGAGACACCTTAACAAAATTGCATTGTTGAAAGAAAAAACCAACATTTACTTAATGTTGCTAGAGCTTTGAGGTTTCAATCTCATTTGCCTCTTTCTTTTTGGGTAGATTGTGTCTTAACAACCTATTTGATCAATAGGATTCATTTCTTATTGTCTAATAAATCTCCATTTGAGTTACTGTTTTTGAAATGCCTTCATATTATCATCTAAAGGAATTTGGTTGTCTAGCTTTTGCATCCACTTTGTCTCAAGATAGAAACGAATTCCGTCCTAGAGCTACTGCATGTTTTTTCCTAGGTTATCCTCATGGTATGAAAGGATATAAGCTTTTAAACATCCATACTAGTTCTGTTTTTATATCTAGAAATATGGTCTTTCATGAACATGTTTTTCCTTTTGCATCAAATGAACATTCAAAGGATGCAATTCATAATTCTACTTGGTTCAATAATTTTACCTATCTTAGTGATGATACTTGTCATTCACCTCCAATTATAGAAGATCAATTGCATGATGATCCCTCAACTCATGACATGGTTTCTCATGATTCACTTGATCATCATTTATCTTCTTCCAATCCTATTCATCAAACCAATACTATAGCAAACTAATTTTCCATTCCAATTGTAAACCTTAAGAAATCAAGCCACAGCAAGCTCCTAGTTACTTGCAAGACTATCATTGCCAACTTGCATTTTCTTCAAATTCCACTTCATCTAATTCTATGGTTAGATTAAATGATGCTACTATAATTGATAATGCTTATGTAGGTATCCCATATTCCCTTTCTTCTGTTTTGAACTATGACCATCTTTCTCCTTATAAAGCATTCAGCCTATCCCTTATTTCCCACATTGAACCAATTTTTTTTCAACAAGCTGAAAATTACCTAAATGGCATGAAGCTATGCAAGTAGAACTTGCTGCTTTGTAAAGAAAACAACACTTGGTATTTGACCTCTTTACCTCCTGGAAAGAAAGCTATTGGTGGCAAATGGGTGTATAAAACAAAACTCAAGGCAGATGGTAGTATAGATAGGCATAAGGCTTGGTGGCAAAAGGGTATACTTAGAGTGAGGGTTTAGACTATCATGAGACATTTTCCCTTGTTGCCAAACTTACTATTGTTAAATGTCATTTAGTAATTGCAGCCGCTAACAATTGGTTTCTACATTAATTGGACGTCAATAATGCATTTCTCCATGGGGATCTTGATGAAAAGGTGTATATGACTGTTCCAACTGGTTTTTTCATTAAGGGGGAGTCTCAAGTGTGTAGATTGACAAAGTCTCTATATGGCTTCAACCAAGCCTTTCGTCAGTGATTTTTTAAGTTTTCTACTACATTGATTGCTCAAGGTTTTATTCAATCCAAGACTGACTATAGTCTATTCACTAGAATTGAGGGTTTTGTTTTTATTGCTCTATTGGTTTATGTAGAAGATATTGTGGTTGCTAGTAGTAATTCTGCAGCCATCAAGCAGTATACTACTTCACTCAATGAGCAATCAAACTTAGAGACTTGGTGAAGTTGAAATTCTTTCTTGGCTTGGAAGTAGCTCGATTAGCCAAAGGAATCTCTTTATCACATAGGAAATATTCATTGAATATCCTTCAAGATTCTGGTTTATTGGCTTTTAAACCATCGAAGTTCCTTATGGAACAGAATCTCAAGGTTTCTAAGGATACTGGTTCCTTATTAACTGACCCAACCAACAACAAATGTCTCATTGGCAGATTGATTTAACTCACAATAACATGGCCTGACTTAGCTTATGTGGTTCAGACTCTCAGTTAGTTCATGGATCAACCATGGTAGCCTCATTTAGATGCTGCTTAAAGGGTTTTAAGGTACTTAAAGACTTCTCCTAGTCAACAATTGTTCTTTCCTTCTTCATCAGATTTTTGGGTAAAAGCTTTTTGTGATGTTGATTAGGCTGGCTGTTTGGACACCCGAAGGTCTATCACTAGCTATTGTGTTTTCATTGGTGATGCCTTAGTATTGTGGAAATCCAAGAAACAACAAACTGTCTCCAGATCTTCAGTTGAGTCTGAATATAAGGCTATGGCATCCACTTGTTGTGAGGTTACTTGGCTATTCAATTTGCTCAAGGATTTACAAGTCCTTCACCCCCAACTAGCAGCTCTTTTTGGTGATAGCATGGTTGCCATTCACATTGCAATAAATCTGGTTTATCATGAGTGCACTAAGCATATTAAAAAACAATGTCATCTTGTTAGGGAAAAGATTCAACAGGGTGTTATTCATACTCTACATGTTTCTTCCGCTACCCAACTAGCTGATATATTCACCAAGCCTCTTGGTTTTGCACAGTTTAGTGCTTTATTGTCCAAGATGAACATACTAAATATTTTTTTATTTTGAGGGGGAGTAATAGCAGCTCATCAAACAGATTAACTCTATCTTGTTTACACACTTGTATGAAAGTTAGTTTAGTTTATTATATTAGCTAGTTTATTAATCAAGCTAGTTATATAGTTGAAACTATTATGTAACTTTCTTTGTTAGCTTATACTCTGTTTCTCAAGTTGTAAAAGAGAGTTGTTTTGTGTTATGGCAAGTTAATGAGAATAGTTTATTCAATCTTATCTTCTCCTTAGTATTTGACAAGGAGGAAAGCAATAATTTTATAGACATTGGAAGGAAGGTTTTTGTAAAAGAAAAGGTGGGGTGGATTTTTTTATTAATCTCCCCTTTTTCTTTTTACTTGATTACATGGGTGCTGAGATTTTGTGGTGTTCGGATGATGTGTTCAAAGTGGTGCTTTAGTGGAGGAGATGAACTGCGTGAGCGCAGAGAATAAGAAGCTGACGGAAATGTAAACGGTGATGTGTGAGAATTACAATGCTCTGAGGGGCCAATTGACGAAGTCTATGAGCAAGAACTCTGAAAAAGAGCTTAGCGCATCAAGAAAAAGGAAGTCCGAAAGCAATAACACCAATAATGTCAATGGAGTTTATGGAAATTCAGAGAGCATCTCAATTGATGAGGAATTGCCATCCAAGAAGCCTAGAGAAGAAACCATTAAGGCAAAGATTTCCAAGGCTTATGTCGAAACTGAAGCATCCAATTCCAGCCTTGTAAGTCTCTACCAATCTCTCTCTCTGTGTCTGTGTGGGTGGGCATAAAATGACATGGTTTTGCTTTGCATGCATTTTTAGGTTGTGAAAGATGGAAATCAATGGAGGAAATATGGGCCAAAATCATTTTGGGGGTGGCCGAAATCACCCTCAAAGGCTTTGGGGGTGGCTCAGCCACCTTTATATCAGCCGTAGGGGTGGTCGAAACCACCCCAAGCTCTAAGGGTTTTTGGGGTGGTCCGGCCACCCCTATAGCCCAAATTTTTTTAAATTTTTTTAAAAATTTTAAAATTTTTTATTTTTGCCTTTTGAGGGTGGCTTAACATACTGGCCATGGAGCAATCCCCTTGGCCAATGGGGTGGCTAGCCACCCCATTTTTTGCCAAAGGGGTGGCCTTTGATGATTTTCATTTTGATTTTTTTTTTTTAGTTTTTTTATATTTTTTTTAAAAATTATTGATTATTTTAATATTTAATGTATTATATTATTTCTTTAAAATGCGGATCGAAGGAAGCATATTATTGTCCATTAGTGCCCAAAACGAGAACTTTTTGGGTTACCGCATGCATGCAGTAGTTTTAACTACTGTATGTAAGCCAAATCCTAAAGAAAAATAGAGACAAAAAGAGAAATTTTGAGAACTTTTTGTTTTCTTTCTTTATGACAATTAAATATATTACAAATAAAAACCCCTATGTTTTAATTGTAAAATTTCCCAAATTAAATGTAAAATTTATAAAATTAAAGTAATCAATTTGAATAAAAATAATATACAAATTCAAAAAAATGAAACAAACGAAAAATGTCATTTGTCTTTTGTAATGACAAATGAAAAGAGTTTTGTCTCTCTCGTCTTTTTCCTAAATTGACTGTAAAATTTATAAAATAACATTGAGATATAAATAGAAAGCAAGTGAAGAAAAAAGAAAAATAAACAGAGAGAGATAAAAAGAGAATTTGGCAACTTTTTATTTTTATTTTTATTAAGACATTAATTAAATGCATTCTAAATAAAATCCCTATATTTTAATTGTCTCACATTAATATATAAACAGAAAGCAAGAAAAGATAAAAAGATAATTAAATAAAGATAGATATTGAGAATTCAAGAACCCTTTTGTTTTCTTCGTTAAAACAATTAAATGCATTTCAAATAAACTTTTACGTTTTAAATGCCCAAAACTTGCTCTCTCTTTAAAACACCACGTGTCATTATTCTAGGTACTTTCTAATAGAACTGGTTCACTCACAAAAAACATGGATCCAGAACACATGTCGCTATTCTACACATTCTCTAAGCCAAAACTCAGCTTATATATATATATATATGATTGCATTGATCCCCTATTCCATTAAAATATGTATATATATATGTAAAAAGTGTATACTATCAAAAAGAGATGCATGTCATTTTTAGATATTAAGAAAATTCGTCCAATCCAATTTGTACGAAAATTCTATCCAATCCAAACATCTCTTGGAGCTTACAATGAGAATGCCTTCTTTTGCTATTACTCATGCACAACTATTCTTCTTCAATTATTAAATGCCCCACTAGTGGACCTAAATTTTTTTTTTTTGTTTTGAAAAATAGCTCGAAAACTTCATTAAAGGAATCAGGCGGTAGCATGTTGCTCTGCTACAACAATGTCACAAATACAGTCCGGGATGGAATGATCCCATTTATAGTCCATGACATTATGTAAAGCAGCCTTAGCTAATTCATGGGCCGCATGGTTGGATAGTCTATTCACGTGCCCAATCTTCTAGTGGGCAAAGTACCTCAAGACCTCTCTAATGTCGTCAACCAGGTGCCCAAATCCGCTGTTAGAGGCGTCTTGATCCCGAATCGCTGAGATAATCACCTGGGAATCACTTTCTATGATCAAGTTAGTAATTCCCAGGTTTTTGCAGAAGTTAACTCCATGAAACAGGGCTGAAGCTTCAGCGGCCGTAGGGTTCAGAAGCCAAGTCTTCGATAGACTCCAGGCAGCTCTAACTCTCCCCTCATCATCCTGAGAATAACACCCATGCCTATACGCCTTCCCCTCTCGTCCAAAGCAGCATCGCAATTAACCTTTAGCCACCCTGCCTCCGGGGTCTTCAACCGATTCCCCTCCGGTTGATGAGTTTCCCCATCTTTCTTCTGGTTTTTCGTGTGGTAGTCGTCTATTTTTCGTTGGACACTGAGAAGCAGCATATTCGGATGGGTGAAAGTCCCATCGTGAATCCACTCATTTCGCCGTAACCATATTTGCCTTGCTGTAACAGAGAAAAATTCAAACTCCTCTCCCGAACCACCATGGAAGAAATTCTCTGCAATTTGCATAAAGTTTGAGGAGGAATAAGTTTTTTTCTGGAAACACCATCGGCTTGCACCCTAAACATCAGAAGCTGATATACACTCCCATAAAATATGAGAGGTAGTTTCGATCTCTAACCCACAAATAAGACAAGATGGGTCCGAAATAACCTTTCGTTTGAACAAATTTTCCTTGGTTGGAAGAAGATTATGACAGGCCCGCCACATGAAAGTTTTTACAGCATTTGGTATGTTAACACTCCAAATCCCTTTCCAAATCTTGCTCTCTTCAGACCTCTTTGAAGACCCTGCTTGTTGAGCACCCTCCTTATTCTTGGCCATGTGATAGGCACTGCCAATCGTGAACTCTCCTTTCATTGTTCCTCTCCAAATTTGTCTATCCGGTTGTTTGGTGAGACTAATGGGAATAGATTGAATAGCTACTATTTCTTCATTGTTAAAAATCTCCATCAGTATTGATAGCTTCCATACTCCAGCACCTTGATCAATTAATTCACCGACAACTGCATCCGGAGCAAGGCCTTTAGGAGGGGATTGAATGCAATAAGTCGATGGGGTGGGCAGCCATTTATTTCCCCATATATGCACTCGGGAACCATCTCCAATTCTCCAAATTAACCCATCTTGAATCAAGCTTCTAGAGCTGTAAATACTTCTCCATATAAAAGAAGGCTTATTACCTAGTTGAGCGTCTAGGACAGTCCCATTTGGGTAATACTTGCCTTTCATATTTTTTGCCGTAATGCTGTCCTCCTCCTTCCATAATCTCCAGCATTGTTTAGCAAGGAGGGCTTTGTTGAAAAAATGCAAATCTCGAAAACCCATTCCTGCACGAGATTTTGGAAGTCCCATTCTACTCCAACTCATCCAAGGGATACTCGATTTCTTTTTTTGATGACTCCACCAAAATTTTTGCATTAAAGAGTTGATTTCCAAACATAGAGCCTTCGGTAAGAGAAAAACACTCATATTATACGAAGGTATGGCCTGAATGACCGCCTTTAGAAGCACCTCCTTGCCGGCCTGAGAAAGAAAGCTAAACTTCCAATCTTGAAGCCTATTCCAAACTCTATCCTTTATACCCTGAAACGTTGCAATCCTAGATCTTCCCACTAAGGCAGGTAATCCAAGATAAGTGTTATATCGTTGAGAGGAAGGGATCCCAACTACCTCTGTAATTTTTTGTCGGGTCTCAAAAGGAGTATTTCGACTAAAGAAAATCTCGGTTTTTTCTTTGTTTAGCTGTTGGCCGGAGACTTTCTCGTAGATATTCAAAATCGTCGTCAATCTATTCTAGTGGTCATGGCTTGTCCTGCAAAAAGGTAAACTGTCGTCTGCCAAAAACAAGTGGTTTATCCGGGGTCCCCTCCTAAAGGTCGGCACCCCTTCAAGGAAACCTTCACTATCGGCCTGCATAAGTAATGAGCTTAAAGATTCGGCACAAAGGAGAAATAAATAAGGGGAAATAGGATTACCTTGGCGTAAACCCCATGATGGGATTATATGGCCCACCGGAGCCCCATTAACAAGGACTGAGTAAGTGGCTGAGGTAACACACATCATAACTAGATGTATCCACCTTTCCGCAAAACCCATCTTTCTCATCACCCCCTCCAAAAACCTCCATTCCACTCTGTCATAAGCTTTGCTTATGTCAAGCTTAAGCGCCATGTAACCTTTCATACCATACATTTTGGAGTGCATGGTATGAAGGGTCTCATAAGCAGCTATGATATTGTCAGTAATCAACCTTCCTTAGATAAATGCACTTTGATAAGGAGAAATAATATTCGGTAACCACACCTTCAACCGATTTGCAAGCACCTTGGAAAATCAATTTATAGATAACATTACATAAACTAATGGGGCGAAAATCAGTGACTTTTGCAGGGGATTTAACCTTAGGAACAAGAGCAATATGAGTAAAATTCAATCCTATGTTCATTACACCAGAATTAAGGATATTAAGAACAATTTGACAAACATCCTCACCAACCGTTTCCCAATTGTCAAGGAAAAAACCTGCTGATAGACCGTCTGGACCCGGAGCCTTTAGGGGCGCCATTTGCTAAAGAGCCATCAGCACCTCCTCTACTGAAAAAGCCTTCAATAAATTTTCATTCATCTCTTGAGACACCTTCCTTTCCAGCCCTTGAAGGCCCATCTTAAAACTTCCATTATTCTCAGATTGGAAGAGGTTGGCGTAGTATTCCACAAAAGCTTTCTCCACCCCTTCTCCATGCTCCCATACCTTGCCATGGTTGTCTTGGATTTTTTGGATTAAATTTTTCCGCCTGCGTTGTGTTGCACAAGCATGAAAGTATTTTGTATTTTTATCGCCGCATTTCAACCAAAGCTCTTTTGATCTTTGATGCCAGTGCAAGTCTACCTGTGTTAGCAATGAGTTAGCCTTTGCTTGGAGTTGCTTTAGTAGTTCTCTGTTGGGCAAGCCTTCGGCACCTTGCAAGCTTAAAATTTCCTCCTTGATCCTCACGATTTCCTGCTCCCTACCACCATTATTCATGCACTCCCATCTCCTCAATTGATTTTTGCAATGTTTCACTTTTTGATTAAAATTCTGCCATTTGTCTTCCTAAGCAAACTTCCTTCTCCAGACTTGTTTGACAATATCCTTGCATTCTTTGTTCAAACCCCAGTGGGCCCCATACTTGAAGTATTGTGAGTTTCTTTTCGGCATTTGGTGGTCTAGGAGAGAGATGACCAGAGGGGCATGATCAGACGTGAAAGATGCCTCAACAACAATCTTAGCTCCTTGACACATTTCACACCAGTCCGGGGATGCTACTACTTTATCCAGCCGTTCTTGAGTAAACAAGTCTCCTTCCCTTCCATTGTGCCATGTATAAAAAGGACCAGAGGCTCCTAAATCTGACAAATCACAGGCTGCCAAGGTCTCCTTAAACGCTTCCATCAAGCCACGAGCTCTTCGACACCCACCAAACTATTCAAACCCTTCCAGAATTTCGTTGAAGTCCCCTACACACATCCAAGGTTGAGGTGAATAATCTTTTAAGTGCTTTAGTAAATTCCATGCCTCTCCTCTTTTGCTTGCATCAGGATGTTTGTAGAATCCGGTAAATTTCCAAAGTCGATCTCCAACTGGATTTTTCACAATTGCTTGGATGTGTTTGTGGCTATAGTTTTGTATCTCTAAACCCGCCTCCTCCTTCCACAGCAAAGCTAGGCCTCAACTTTTACCAATACTATCCACAACAAATAAATTGTGAAAACCCAATGAGCATCTGATTTTCTCCATTTTCCTTTGCCTCAGTTTAGTCTCCATCAGGAAGACCAAAGTGGGATGCTTAACCTTCACCATCCGGCGGAGGTCTTTGACTGTCTGAGGGTTCCCAAGCCCTCGACAATTCCAGCTTATGGCTATCATTGCGGTTGGCGGGGTTGCACAGCAGCCACCGCCATCCTCGATTCGTCAAATACACTTCTGGAGGTCGGCCCGTCCTCCATGTTCGTTGTCTTCCCCCGTTTTCTTATTTAGGGTTTAGGATTTAGTGGACCTAATTAAGAAGTAGTGTAAAGCCAAAGAATGAATGAATGATTTTTGGTCTTCTTTGCAGCGGAAAATGCTGACAGAAGTAATCAAAATCAAGTTTCAGCTTGTTTATAGTGGCTTCAATGCAGGAAAAAGTGGCTACCTAACAATGACTGACACTTCATGCATATAAATTATCAACTATGCTTGAACTTTGAATGAAAATTCAAAGATCAGAATCTATTATATATCCAACCCAATTGGTTTTGAGCTGCCAACGACTGTTAGTTAAGAAGAAGAAATTTGGAGGCAGTAAAGCTATGTAGGGAGTTGGGATTCACAGGTGTTCACTTGGAGGGTGATGCTCAGACGGTGGTCACTGCTATTAACTCCTTGGTCTTTGATCGGAGCATGCTGGGACATATTGAGGAGGACGTGCGGGCTGAGGTGCAGGATTTAGCTCCATGGAAATTTACCTTCGCAAAGAGGGATGGGAATCATGCAGCCCATTCTCTTTCAAAATTTGCTGCTCATAATATGCTTTGGATCAAACTTGGCGTAATGAAAAGCGTGATTATATTTCTCTGGAGTAATCAACTCTGGATGTTTGATTTTCATTAAGTCAATTGCATTTCTTCTTCTTCTTAAAAAATAAAAAAATAAAAAAAAAGGAATAAGAAATTTTGATCAAGAAAAAGAAGGGCAGAATTTATTAAAAATACCATAAGTAATTGAAGAGGCTTAAAAGATAGAATACTTGTCCATTAGCAATAAAAAGGAGCCAATTAGGTCAAGTTTGGTCGTATCAAGGTATACATATAAGCTGATATAAATAACCTTAGTTGTCCAACCTATTTGATTAAACATATCAAAATGCAACAATCTTAACTCGCTAATTTTGTGTTAAATTCGTACTAAGTTTGCTTTTGACATAGGTTTGCAAATTATGTCAAAATTGTCAGTTTTAAATTTCATGTGTCAAGTTCAATTCGTGTTAAAATAAAAATATAAAATTATATAGATTAACCATAACCCAGCTTATTTAATTATATGGTAAAACAAGCCTTTCAACCACAACATGATAATTTTGTGTTGAATTTGTAACGTTCGTGGGTTAAGTGAAAATTTGTCATACCTAATAAATAGTAATTATATTAGGAAAAAGTCAACATATTCAAACCACTACTTAATTGAAAACTACCAAAAAATGAATTAAAAAAAAAAAAAAACCCAAAAAACTAACTATAAAATGCAAATGAAGTAAAAAGCATGAACATCATTCTTGCTCCACTTTGAGACAGCAGGTGGGACACGTATTCTGGATCTCCAACCAGGGAAGAATACAAGATTGGTGATAAAGAAAACTCTTCTAAACATACACTGTTTGATCTATAGAATAATAGAACCTTCTCATATGCAATCAAAATTGTAAGTATCAATAAATAAATTCCTCTACTCTGCATGTTACCATCCAATAATCACAAGTTTCTTTATTGTACAACAAAATTTATATCAACTCCCAAACCATTTACTATGACCTTCCAAAATTGTCCTACGCATAATCTGTAGAAGTATCGAGTAATTGGGCAGGACCAACAGCTGCAAAATCGCTGGAAGTCCACGCGTTGATGACCTGATGTTACACGAATTTGCTTGTCCTTAATCAAAAAAAAAAAAAGAATAAAAAAGAAGGAGAATCTAAATCATATGTCAATGAACATGTTATTAGCAAAAGAGATATCAGCACTCGATTCGAACAGCACCACTCTCTGAGGAAATGAACTTTGGCTTCCTTACATCTTGCTTCAAGCACTGGATGACATCTCCAATCCGCAGATCATCCCAATCACTAATCACCACTCCACACTCGCTTCCTTTTTTCACGCTCTCCACATCCTGCTTCTCCCGCTTGAGAGAGGAGCAGGATCCTTCAAACACAATTTCCCCACTCCTCAACAGCCTCAAGGTTGATGATTTAGAGACACAGCCGTCAATGACCCGGCAGCCGGCAATTTTCACATCATCTCCCTTTGACTTGCTCCTTCCTTTGAGCTCAAATATGTTCAGCACCTCGGCCTCCCCGGAAACCTGTGTCACATAACTCCCGGGGGCCTTCTCTACTATCAAACTGCCAATTTCTTCCAAAAGGTGATAGATCACACGGTGCAACAATATCTACAGCCAACAAGAGGAACAACAATAGTAAGGATGGTACTTTTAGATTAAAGCATAATCTTAAACTTGACGGATTAAAACGAATTTAACATTCTCATCAGAGGATTGAGATTGAGAGAACAGGTTGGTACCTTTATACTGGCTTGAGTCGCCACCAGACTCAGAGAATTAGGTGGACTTTTTACGTTGAAGCCAACTATACATGCACCACAGGCTTTTGCTAATTCCACATCAGAGTGAGAAATGGGCCCAACACCAACATGGACAACATTCACAAAAACCTGACAATTAAATTGAAGAATGCATGAATTACAATAAGTGGTAAGTTCAGGAAGCAGTGAAATACCCGACAATACTTTCAGGTAGCAACCCCAATGTTCTACTAAAAGCAGCACCTGCCCCTGAGCCTAGACTCAGTGAAGAGGGTGGCCAATTAAGTATAGGTTCAAATTGTATGTAGTAGAAGAGAAACAACAATATAATAGCAGCTGGAAGAAAAAACTTATAAGCTGAACTCTTTGTTCTGGTGTACTTAGCCTAAAGAGCATTTCAAACTTGAGTATATTTTTGAAAGGACCGCATTTAACATATGATAAAACAGAGATCAATCACTGGTTATCACACAGTGAGGAAGACCAAACAACCATCACCACTTAGTTTGAATGGCAAAATCATGTTTGCTGCAACAGTCTATGCCATGGAAAGAATGAAATCCCTGGATCCACAATAACCGCTCTATGCATGTTAGTAATGTAGTTCAGGATTTTTGTTAAGTGAAAGAACTAAAAGCAATGACCTCCATGACTCAAACCCATCTCAGGAAAATAGATGCTTCAATGTTCATGGGGTATCTCGGAGATGATCTTTCTGTATTTTGATTAGTCTAGTATAGATTATGTAAGTTTTCTAACTTGGTGGGAGCCTCCTCTTCACCCAACCTAGTTATGTTTTTGCCTTTTTTCTGGGGTATGCTCTGTGCCTTCGTACAGTTTTCTTTTGGATATAATATTCACCTTATCAAAACAAAAAAAGGTTAAAGCAAAAAGTAATTATTTGAACATTGTTGACAACTATAAAGAGATCACAGAATTCAGGATACAAGGTAGTACTGATCTTGCCATACCTGAGGGCTATTTAAAGTCTTCAATGCATCGGTGATAGCTTGCACGGTGCCCTGAACATCTGCTTTTACTATTATTGGCATTTCAACCCTCGGAGACACCTCATCTGATGATTCCAGAGTTTCTGTTGCCCCCTCACTGATCTTTCTAAGCCTATCCTTATCAAATCTCTTTTCCTCCCTCACTAAGCATTCTAGCTCGCTCCTCAGAGTCCTAGCGACAATATCATCACCAGCCATTGGGAGCCCTTCAGCCCTTCAATTTAGACAGGCATTGCAGGCGTTGCCTTCTCTGTCAACTTCCCCACCGTATCCCTAATACCCCTTATTCTGCCCCACTGTGAGCCCACAACCACATGCTGACCACAAACCAAAGTCCCTGCCTTCACTATTGCAGTAGCCAATGGACCCCGTCCTCTGTCAAGTCTTGCCTCCACCACATAAGCTTGAGCAGGTCCATCAATACGTGCTTTCAGATCCATCATTTCAGCCTGGAGAAGCAAAGCCTCCTCCAAGCTATCCAATCCAGTCTTCTTTATCGCTGAAACTTCAACCACCTGAATATCCCCACCCATCTCTTCCAGTAGCAAGCCCTCTGAAGCAAGCTGAAGTTTTACCCTTTCTGGTTCAGCAGCTGGTTTATCACATTTATTAATTGCAACAACAATTGGGACGTTAGCTGCTTTTGCATGAGACATGGCTTCAAGAGTTTGGGGCATCACTCCATCATCAGCAGCTACAACTAGCACTACTATGTCTGTGACTGCTGCCCCTCTTGCTCGCATTGCACTGAATGCAGCATGACCAGGGGTGTCAAGAAATGTGATTGCTGCTCCTGAGGACATACTTACAACAAAAGCACCAAGATGCTGTGTTATCCCTCCAGCTTCCTTTGCTGCCACTGATGTTTGACGTAAAGCATCCAGAAGAGAAGTTTTACCATGATCGACATGACCCATAACTGTTACAACCGCAGGCCTGGGTAAAATTTCTGCACCTTCATTGGAGTGTAACCTCCTAACATTGATTCCAACTTCCTGACAAAGTAATAACATAACAATTAAGTCCAAAAGTGTCCAAAGCAACTAAAATTCATTTGATACTGAGTGTATAATATGGATGAAAAAAGAAATGGCTAAGGAGAGATGAGAACTAAATATCTTTCAGTCAGTACAGGAAATTTATTCCTACTATTCTCTATATGGTGCTATAGGTTGTTACGTGAGAGATCATTTGTGTTTTTTATTTTTTATTTTTTAAGTAATCGAGATGTTACTTGAGAGATCATTATGTAATATATATGACTAAGAAGGGGAAATACCATTGCTACCAGCTCCGCAATATCGATGCTGAGGGGGTCAAACTCAGATTCAACCTTTTCCCCAACGTTTACAAGAATATCCTGCATGGTGGATATAGACTCACCGGTACGCTTGGCAAGCTCAACAATTGTCATGCCTTCAAATATGTCAATTGTTTTATCTGAAAAGGATTTATTGGTTCTTTTTAGTTTAGGAGGCACATAAGGAGCTTCAACAGGTGGCTCAGTCCTGGCTCTTTTCACAAACTTCCCTCTCTTGGAAGTCTTGTTCTTGGAATTGTTGTCATGAACTAGATCATTATTTGTTCTTCTAGCCCATAGCCCTGGAGTGGCATGAAAACACCTATGCATAATGTATGAACAATAATTAGAATCTTTAGGAATCCAGGAGAAACTAAATTAGACAGAAATTTCTTCATTCCAGACATGTTCTTCTGGAGATATCATAATATTGGACAGCAGTTTATCATTTGTCATATGTAGCCACCCCTTATGCTTGACTTTTTGGAAGCCCACCATCATAGTCTCAAGTTCAGTCATGTATGTATGTAATGGGACCCTATTTTAGAATATACTTACCAAAATTTTCTCACAAACCACACCCGTCCCCCAACCTCCCCAACATAGTTTTACCATTGCACCCAACAATGGCCCATAAAAGAATAGCAAGATAAAAGAAAAATAATAATAAACAAAATGATAATGATGATAATGATAGTGAAATTTATAGTGATATCAATAATGATAATCATTACAATAATAATGATAATGAAAATGACAATTATGATTAATATTGATGTTTTGGAGATCACCTGGCTAAGTCGGTTCGTTTATTACTTATTTGGGTATGCCTCAGGTTCAAAGACAAGGCGTGTTGGAATGGGGTGGTGGAAAAGTCAATGAGAACTCTTGCCACTTGGAAGAGGTCTTACCTCTCTAAAGGGGGCCGGGTTGCTCTTATTAAAAGTACTCTTTCCAACCTTCCTACTAACCTCCTATTGCCTATTCCGATTGCAAAGCGCATTGAATCGATTCAATGTGATTTTCTTTGGGGTGGTATGGGGGAGGAGTTCAAATTCCATCTTGTTAATTGGCGGAAAGTCTGCTCTCCTATTCGGGAAGGTGGACTAGGAATTAGCAACAGAAGCTTCAATCGCCTTATTTGGTAAGTGGTTATGTAGGTATGCCAATGAACAGCTTGGTGGAGAAAAGTGGTGGAGGCAAAATATGGGTCGGAGAGAGGGGTTGGCAGTCCAAGGTTGTACAGTTCTCATGGAAGGGTCGTGGAAGTATATTAGTAAGGAATGGCGGCATTTCTCCTATCATACTAGACTCATTCGGTGATGGGTCCGAATCAGTTTACAGGGTGAGGCTTGGTGTGATAATGTGCCTCTTTGGAGTTTATGGGGTTATATAGCCTGGCCAGCAACAAAGAGGTATCCATTGCGACAACTTTGACTCGGTGAGTGGATCCCCTTGATGGAATATTAGCTTTGTGAGATCTTTGAATGATTGGGAAGTGGATGATTTGGTGTCTCTTTATAGTCTCTGTACACTTTTAATTGGGGCCATGGAGCTAACAAAATTTGGTGGGTTCCAAATAAGAAGGGTAAATTTGAAGTGAAGTCTTTCTATTCTATTCTAAACTCTTCTATCTTTCCCTTGGAAGAGCATTTGGCGTGCTAAAGCTCCTCCAAGGGTGGCGTTTGTGTGGGCTCTTGGCAAAATTCTCACATTGGACAATCAAGAGGAGAAATATTGTGTTGGTCAATAGATGCGGGATGTGCAAGAAGGAAGAGAATCTATTGATCACTTACTTCTTCATTGTGAGAGCCCAATTTTTATGGAACTTTTTGATCGTTTTGGCTTGGCTTGGGTGATGCCTCGAGGGTTGTGGATCTTCTGCATTGTTGGTGGTCGTGGGTGCGTCGGTTTGGAAGATGGTGCCGCTTTGTATTATGTGGTGCCTTTGGGTGGAAAGGAATGGGAGATTTTTCGAGGACTCGAAAGAAGTTTTGAAGATCTTTTCATTTCTTTTTATTACTCTCTTCACATGGGCTGCTTGGTTAGCCCTCTTGTGATTACTTTCTCTGATTTTTATCTCTTTTCTAGCCCCTTTAGGCGTCTCTTATACTTCCTATGTACTAGGGATTATTACTTATCCAAAAAAAATGAAAATGACAATGATCATCACTATTACACTAATGGTGATAATGATGATGACAATGGGAATGATAGTGATGATGACAATGATAATGATAATGATGGAGAGAGTTATAATGGTGATGAAAATGACAATAACAACGAGAATGAGAATGAAAATGATAACCATGATGATGATGAACTATCTACTTCTACCTCTTACCTTGGAAAACTAGTAAAGAGCAACACAAAAGTAGCAGTCAAAAGTTTCCATTGCACCAGATAAACAAGTAAAAAGTCCAAAAAGAAAAAGAAAATAAACTTCATTACCTTGTACAGGACAATACAGCTGGAATTTCAGGAGGAGCCAATCGCCATAATACAAAGCTGGAAGAGAACTCTGCGGCAGAAATTTTGGGCAACACTTTATGACAATAACAATTAACCTTGAAATTTTCTCAACATAATAAATTCAAAGTATACATGTGCAAATAAATGCTCCACATTATGTAGGAAAAATACAATCATGGAAATTTTATGTCTAAGAAGGGCTTTTGCTTGAAATGGTATTAGCCCACTGATAAATAGAGGAATGGTCCAACCCCCGTCTTTTTTTCCTTTTTACTTCTACTTTATGTTCTTTTTTTGGTGCTGATTGGATAGAAAAATTGCAGAGGGATTTCTTGTGGGTGGCTTGGATAACAAGTCTAAGTTCCATTTTGTTAATTCAAAGAAGGTTTGTACTCCCCTCTATCTTGAAGGTTTGGGAATTAGGAGTTTGCTTACTTTCAATTAGGCTATCTTTGGGAAAGTGGTTATGGAAGTATGTTGTGGAAAGAGATGCTTTTTGGCAACAGGTTGTGGATAAAAAAAAAATACTTTGGCGGGACATGAGGTGCTTTGAAGTTGTCGGGCCTTATGGAGTGAGTCTGTGGAAACATATTAGGAAGTTGGGATGCCTTCTCTAGTTTTGTTACTATCAAGATGGGTAATGGCTCTCAAGTTTTAGCATGAAGTTTGGTGTGGAAATTGTCCCAAGGAATCCTTCTGAAGTTATTTTTTATTGCACGAGTCTCGATGGCTGAATGAGTCACACATACACCCTAGTACACCCATGGAGGATTTAGTGACATTTCTGATTGGCTGTCTTGTCTTTCTAATAAATTGTTTAATAGTTAGCACTAACCATATATGTTTGTTCACAATGACGAGGTGCACCGGGACATGAATTTTATCATATTGGTGCATGATTGGGAGGTAGATACTATAACTTTTTTTCAACGCTCTATTCATTAGGAGGATTCGGGAGATGAAGATAAATGTTGTTGGGTCCTTCAAAAGAAGATATTTTGAGGTCAAAATATTTTACAAAGTTCTCCTTCCCAACGCCAACCATTCTGGCCCTTGGAAGAGCATTTAGAGGCCTAAGGCTCCTTTGAGGCAGTTTTCTTCACGTGGACAGCATCTTTAGGAAAAACTCTCACTATAGGTAATCTCTACAAGAGTAACATCATAGTGATAGATTGGTGTTGTACATGCAAAAAGAGTGAGAAACCTCAATCACCTCCTTCATTGTGATATTGCAAGAGACTTGTGAAATTTATTTTTTAGAATGTTGGGAGTAGAGTGTATTATGCCTAGACGGGTGTGGAGCTCTGGCGGAGTTGGAAAAAAGGTTTAGACAAAATGATTTTAATGTTGTTTGGAATGTAAACCCTTCTTGTTTAACATAATATATTTGAGAGAAATGAATGCTTGAAGTTTTGATGACTATGAGAAGATGAGCTCGGATCTATAACTTTGTTTTGCTCAAATCCCGCTTTGAGTGGATCTTTGTAACACCCTTCTTGATGTCTCTAACTTCAGAGATTCTTGTGCTCTTTTCCTTTTTTGACCTTATTGGGTATTCTCTTCTTATATATTTCCTGTGTACTTGGTTTGTATTCCTTTGTCTTTTAATAAATTTGCTTTACTTATCAAACAAAAGAATTAACAAAGGAATGTCCAGGGATGGGAGAAGAGGTGTATTCAAGTAGGTCAAGTTCCATATTATAATGTCAATATTTGGAAGTTGCTAGTTAAATCAAACTAATGGCTCATCAACCATAACATGCGCTACTAACAAAAAGTAATTACCATAACTAAACCACAAAAGCAACCCAAGAAGTTAGGATTAAGTCCTTCTCAAGTTGGATTGAAAAACAATAGCAACAAAAGCTAGGAAAAAATGTTAAAAAAATAAGAGTACCGTATATGCATCTCAATGGAGCAGGGACTGATGTTTTTACTGCATCCTCAAGGGCAGCTGAAAATTTTGACCAAACTGCAGGCCTTGGTGGTACAGAATTCAAAGCTCTTGTAAGACTGGTATGTATAACCTGCATAGAAACAAGTTATAATGGTGAAAATAAAGAGGAAAATGCCCAAAAATCCTAAGGGTTCCTCCACAAGGTTCGTACATGGAGGGTAAGTCAAGACCTAAGATCAGGCCAGAAGGAAAAGTCAAAGTATATAGGAATTAATCGTCAACAGAAAAGATTGAGAAATAGAATCATCTGATTTGATAAGATGGGAAAACTTGGAATGTGCAAATGGACCATAATGGGTCACAACAAGCCAACCACTTGGAAATGGGACCCTCTCATTAAACAAATAAAGAAGGGGAAAAAAAATAATGGGCCGGAATGAGTGGAAAGCAGGTCACTATAATATATACAGAGACACACACATTAAATAAGTAGAGTGGATAAGCATTAATGGACTAGAACACAATGAAAAATTGGTCACTGTGAATTCCGAAGGCTTCGTTAGTCCATTCATACATCAATCCATCTATATATATAGTACTAGTATCTGATGAAAAATAGGACACTCAATCATTTAACCATTATTCTAACGCTCCTTTCACCAGTGAGTCCAAACACCCCTTTCATGAGCAGAGCCTAATATATAGAATTTTCAACTTTAATTGGGAGGCATAAACTAGAGACAGTTCAAACTCAGACCACTGATTATGATCATGAAAAACTGCCACATGCCTTAAAAGCTTAAAATGATAGGAAATTGTGAATTAAACTATTTAGAGCATGTTTGGGCATGCGTTTGAGTGGCCTAAAGTACGCTTAACACTCAAAAAGTCCGTTTAAAAAAATCATCCATTTGGTAAAAAAAGATTGAAAGCGCTTTGAACGGTCCAAAAAGTCTAAAAATGGCCAAAATGCACTTTTGGCAAAAGCTTAAAAATAAAACTTTTCCTAAAAAGCATTTTTTTGACTTAAAAACTTTATTTCTCAAACGCAATCTCAAACAGGCTCTTAATTATTTTCTAACAATTCAAATCAAGCAAAACATGATAAACAGAACAGGACAATAAAGACTATTGATCCTAATCTCAACTAGCTTTAACATAAGCATATCTCAAAACTACCATCATTTTCAACAGCCAAATGCACTACCAACGACTGAATCAAATTTAAGCAACCAGGCCACACACATCTTTTACAAAGTAAACACGATATATTTCTCTACCAGTGATCAGAAAAAGAGCATGATACTCCAGAAATTACTCAGTCAATAATGTGTTTTACCACTAGAAGAAAAAAAAAAAAAATCACATTTCCATGTTTTCATTTTTTTTTTCTTTAAATATCAAAGTGAAATCAATCTAAGGTTTTGTAAGTTATTAAGAGGGTGCAGTGCAATCACTAGGGCATGTCTGAATTGGTGGTATAACTTAAGATAACTCTAAGAAAACATGCTTGTGAAAAAAAAAGAAAAAAGGATTCAGATACATAAGCACTAACTTTTTTGGTAAGCCCTCTCCAAGCCATTCATAAGCATGTTAAACCCTGCACAGCTGTAGAACAAAAGAAACACATAAAATTACCATCAGCATAGAGGTATAGCCAAATAAGCACTTCTAAGAGCATCCACACTTTCTTCAGAAGCTTTATGAGAAACTTGTTTTTGTTTTCTCTCAGTTTTTTTTCAAATTTCAAATTTTCTCAACAAGCCTCTGGTTCTCACTGTTTCCGGCGTCGATGTTTTCAACCCTAGCGGTGGCGTAGCAGGCGACTCGCGCTAGGAATCGGCGGTTCTCGTCATGGAACGTAGCTTCACTGTGGAGGCTAAAACCTTTTGCCTCTCGGCAAAGGTAGGGTATCCTAATTTGCGGTTAGAGGAAAGGAGGAAAGGTTTCCTGGGTTATATATTCGCGAGCGCCCAGTGCTCGTCGTGGTTGGCGGATATGGTGGAAGCGGCGATCCAGTCTCAGGCTAAGGAGGAGTTTGCCAAATCCTTCCGTGAGGGAGATAAGGCTACAATGGTTCATGGGGGAGGCAACAAGGCTGGTAGGTTTCTGGAGGTTTCGGTTCTGACCGAGGGTGGTCGTAAGGGAGTCATATGGCTCCCGGAGGGTCGATTTGGGAGGGGATGGAAGCGTTTTGCGGGAGAACTCCGAAAGTTTTTGGAGGCTCAGTTCAAGACGCCTGGGTTGGAGAAAGATGGGGGTTCTGCTCCGGTGAGGTTTCTCTCGGGTGCTCCTTGTTCGGGTGGTACGATCGGAAGGTCGTTCGTGGATGTCCTTAGATCCTCTCCGAGTGTTGAGGCGAGGTCGTCGTGCTTTGAGGCGGAAGCTGTTGATGTGGGTCCGAGGGCTCTCGACTTATTTCCGGTGTCGTCGTGCTTTGAGGCGGAAGCTGATGATGTGGATTATCGTTCTGCCGTGGATTGTTCGGCGTTGGAGTGGCTGCCTAGGCTCACGGAGGCGGCGACTGGTTCTGTGAGGTTGAAGAAGAAGCAGAGTGGTATTTTCGGCAATGTTGGGTTGATGAGGGTGTTAGGGTTTTTCAATGCTAAGATGGACCGGATTCTCTCTGGGCTTCACTTGAAGCCCAATAGAAGGAGGAAAAGGTTTCTTATTTTTTCTAAGCCCATTCGAAGGAGGAAAAAGGTTGGCTTTCTGGACAAAGCTGCAGAATGGGCGGTTTCTGAAGCGGGCTCGGGTCTGCTTTCGGATCCGAGTTCGGAGTTGGGCCAGAATATGAATCCGGATTCGATAGAAAAGCTGGGCTCTCCTTCTGTCATCCCGACGCATAAGTCTTCTCCTTCGGATAGGTCTCCTGCGATTGTGTGATCGTGTTCTACGCCGGAGGATGTGCTGAACTTCGCCCCAGCAGAGCTCTCTCTCATTCCGGTGCAACCTGCAGACGAGATTAATGGGTCTGTCGGTGAGGGTTTGTGTAATACCCTATAAATTCTATAGACTTAACAATAGAATTTTAGAGTATTATATGTTTCACAAGTGCTATTAATAATATATATATTAAGTACCAATTATTATTATTATCATTTTCTTATTATTATTATTAGTATCATTTTTTTATTATTTTATTATTATCATTTTATTATTATTATTTTTATCATTATTTTAATTTTTTTTTTCATTGACCGCCGTAAGTAGTTTCAACCCATGGTTTTTGATAAAAAAAAAAAAAAAAAAAAGAGAGAAAGAGAGAAAGAGAGTTGGCGTGACATGCAAAGGCAGGATCATGGGACAGTTGTGTTTTGTTTTAAAAACAAAGCTTGACCACCTGTGAGCTTCTAGCTTCATAACACCGAAAAACTTGACACACACATACACCTCACCTGTCAAGAAAAGCAGAAGCCTGCCATGCTTGCTGCCACCTGCAGTGTACGTGGGTTGCAGTTAACCACTTCGACTACCTTTATAAACCGGTAAGCTCCTCACACTCAACTCACACCTCTCTCAAGTAGTCACTCATCACACACACACACACACACTTCTTTCACGCACGCCTAGCTCAGGAGTTTTATTTTCAGGTACTATTAATTATTCTTTTACATATATAATTTCAATATATATATAAATTGTCCGTTTGCTTCTAAAATAGAGTTTTTATTTTATCATAATTGTCCTTTTTTTTTCTTTCTGTTAAATTATCATGCCTAATTATATTAGTTTTTTTTTACATTAGATTGTACAATGGCTATTTATTTTATAGATATAATTTTTTTGAATGCATAATTTTAGGATGCCTTTTTATAATTGTTTACACAGTATAATTGTAAGACAATCTTATATATTCTATAATGATTTTATACCTGTAGTATTTTTTTTTTGAACACTAAAATTATGTATATTTATACTCATATATATTAATTTACAGACCTGTCGTTTTGTACTACCTGTCGAGTGGAGGACAGTGAGGTATATATATGATTATGATTATGATGAGTGCTCATATCTATTTGTAAGTATATAATATATATATATAGATATATGTATAACTTGCATGAAAATTTTCTCTCGGTTTTGGTGGGACTAAATTGTGCACGTGTAAGTAATTATTATTAATTTTTAGTACCTATATATATATACATGTGTAGTTAATTATTATTTTAGTATCTATATAAGTATATGTATACATAGGTAGATCTTGGCAAGGAGTCTCTCGATGTTGACCTTAGATTTGTTAAGTATATATATATTTATATGTATTTAATTATTTAAGTACCTTTAAGTTGTAGTTATAATTACTTTTCTAAATCAACATTTTCGATTTATTTAGGTAGTTAGAAGAGTACTTCAACAACAAACAGAGTAACTCTAGGTAAGGGACACAATGCCAAAAACCCCAACGGTTTTATAAATTTTAAAATAAAATGTTGGGGATTTTATAAATTATTCATTCTTAAAGCGCACTTCCTAAATTTTATTTTGTCCTTATTATGCATTACAATTCTCTTAAATTCTTTACTCAAATGTGATTATAAATGGATCTAGCTCTCAAATGCTTTATGGTATATTAAACGAGCTTATGAAATGATGAAATAAATATACATATACTTTATGATAATTAATGTTTAAGCAGCATCGGTACCGGATCGCAAGGGTAGCATGGCAAGCACACCGAAGGATGGTTACGAGAAGGTGTGTGCTACCGGCCAGGTGGCCTCCACCTAGTGGGAGTTTCCAACTTGGTAGCTCTCCCCTGTGACGACAGGGAGAGCCGAGGAGTCCTATGGGACAAACCAAACGTGCGCCGCTCACGGTAAACTTGCGGCGATGGGTCAGAGGGTAAAGACATTAAGAAAGGAAAATAAAAAGGAAGTGCTAGCTTATTAATGGTTATTTTGTATTAGTTATTATTTACTTATTATTCTTACTGTATTTAAATATGACATCAACCATTCGCATGGCATATTTTATTGCATATTTGGTATTGTGACTACTTATTGAGTTGTCGAACTCACCCCATTCCCTTAAATCTTTTTCAGATGGCCTTATTTATTGTAGTTCTGTAGGAAGGGATCCCCATAGCAGTCTTTGAGATCATGGACCCTGTTATATGGCCACATGAATGGCATTCTTTCACGCATCGCTTTGCTGATCCTTAGAGCTACAAGACCGGGATTTCCGTGTAAAAGTTAGCTTAAACCCCGAAAGGCGCCTTGATTTTGTTTTTTTTTGTGGACTGACGCTTAGATATTGTAGTAGATGGGCTCCATCGATATGATATAAATCCTGTATAGTCACTTTTGTTTTTTTTGTGAATCTCAGGTTGTATGTATTTAAACAATAGTTAAAATATCTATATTAAAGTCTTGTGTCCTTCTAATGATTTTTTTTTTCTGATGTGTCTAAATATTTTTGTCAATTACTCACAGTTCATTAGTTCGCGTTTCCCCCTTTTATTTTCTTTGGGGGCGTGACAATTATGGTATCAGAGCAAGATCAACTTCAAAGTTGACTTGTTTATAACCTAGGAAACAATGTGGAAACCCAGGTTTAGATTAGGTTGGATCACTACGCTTAGAGGTAATATTTTTGCAAGTAGTTGAGATAGGAAGCTCTAATTTATAATGCGATGCAGAGTATGGCTGAAGGAGGGGAAGATTCATCACAAGGTGTGGGAGTTGAGGCTGCCCCAGATATGGCTCAGATGTTTCAAGTTATGGCTAGGCAATTTATCACGGCTATAACTGACCTTAGGAGGGAAGCACCCCGCGAAGAGGAACGCGGTTGCTCGTTCAAACGTTTCGAACGACTTCACATTCCCCCATTCGATGGGAAACGAGATCCTATGGAATGCGAGAATTGGCTGATAGATGTGGAAGAAATTTTGTGACTTGCAGGCTACACGGAGGAACAGAAGGTGCAATACACTGCTTATCGGCTGTCAGGTGAAGCCAGACATTGGTGGACTGCCAAGAAGGTATTGCTAATTCAAGAATTAGGAAGTGAAGAAGCAATCTCTTGGCCACGGTTTTAAAAAGAGTTTCTCCAGCAATATTTTCCCAAGATACTCAAAAATGCGAAGGCTTGGGAATTTATGGATCTCACTCAAGGTAATATGACAGTCGCCAAGATGCAGGCCGTTTCAACGAATTGGCCCGTTTTGCTCCTTACATGGTGGCGGATGAAGAGAATCGAGTAAGGAAGTTTGAGCAAGGCCTCAACCCACGGATCCATGACCGTGTTGTGTGCTTCAAAATTCGAAATTTTGTTGATCTGGTTAACAAGGCTTCCATAGCTGAGGAGAGTGTGAAGAAAAATGCTATGGCAATGATGGAATCATGAAAAAGAGCCGCACCTCCGATAAATCGAAATCAAGTCGGATGGAAACGTAGACTGAATGGAGATAATCAGGGAGCCAAACCCATCGGAAACAGACCAAGCTCAGCTAACGGCACACCTTGCCCCAAATGTCAATGTCCTCACAATGGACCGTGTCGTGCAGGAACTAACATGTGTTACCGTTGTGGACAAGCCGGCCATTTTGCTCGAGATTGCCCAAAGGCTAAAGGAGGCGCTGCATCACTACAGATGGGGAATAACCATAGGCCACTCACTCAAGCTAAGGTTTATGCCCTCACACCCGGTGAAGCAGAGACGAAAAATGGAGTAGTCATAGGTACTTTACCCCTATTTAATGGCAAGGCTGCTATTTTATTCGACTCTGGTGCTACTCATTCATTCATATCAACTAAGTATGTTATGAGATTTAATATTAATTTAGAACCTATGGAAGTAAGAGTAGTAGTATCTACCCCGGTGGGCAAATCAGTGATATGTAGGAAAATAGCCATGGATTGCCCAATCCACATTGAGGGACGAACCCTCACTGCCAATTTGATAGTATTCGACATGGAGGGGTTTGACATCATCCTCGAAATGGATTGGTTGTCAATCAATCATGCCATCATTGATTGCCACAACAAAGAAATAATATTCAGATTACCAGCCGACTCTGAATTTAAATTTGTGGGGACCAAAGTGGATGCTACTCCCCAATTAATCTCAGCAACGCAGGCCAAGCAATTACTTCTAGAAGGATGTCAAGTCTATCTGGCATGCTTAAAGGAGTTGTCTCAGGAAGAGAGGAAGATAGAGGAAATACCCATAGTGCAAGAATTTCTCGACGTTTTTCCAGAAGATTTTCCAGGACTTCCCCCTGATAGGGAAATAGAATTTTGTATTGATTTAATTCCGGGAGCGGCTCCAATATCCAAAGCACCTTACAGGATGGCACCAGCAGAACTCAAAGAATTGAAGACGCAGATTCAAGAATTGTTAGACAAACGATTCATTCGCCCTAGCGTGTCGCCTTGGGGGGCGCCTGTACTTTTTGTGAAGAAGAAGGATGGCACTTTTAGGATGTGCATTGATTATTGGGAGCTCAACAAAATTACCATCAAGAATAAATATCCATTGCCTCGCATAGATGACTTGTTTGACCAACTGCAAGGCGCTCAAATTTTCTCAAAGATCGACCTTCGTTCGGGTTATCACCAATTAAGGATAAGGAGAGAAGATATTTCCAAGACGGCTTTTCGCACCCGATATGGTCACTACGAATATGTGGTAATGCCATTTGGGTTAGCTAACGCGCCAGCAGCATTCATGGACCTGATGAATCGGGTGTTTCATGATTTCTTAGATCAATTTGTGGTGGTATTTATCGATGATATTTTAATCTACTCTAAAAGCTTGGAAGAACATGAGGACCATTTGAGACAGGTTTTGCAAAGGCTTAGAGAGAAACGGTTGTATGCGAATTTCTCGAAGTGCGAGTTTTGGTTGGATAGAGTTATTTTTCTCGGGCATGTAGTGTCAAAGGATGGTATCTCAGTAGATCCCAAGAAAGTTGAAGTTATAGTAAATTGGGAGAGACCCACCAATGTACATGAAATCAAGTTTCAGGTCTAGGGTTATTATAGCGTTTGTAGAAGGATTCTCAAAATTGTCGGGGCCGCTGACTGCTTTGACTGAAGAATGCTCGCTTCTTGTGGACGGATGAATGTGAGCAAAGTTTTCAAGAACTAAAACGGCGGTTGGTAACTGCTCCAGTCCTAACGCTTCCATCAGAATCTTGCGGATTTGTTATTTATAGCGACGCTTCCAGAAAAGGGCTTGGATGTGTCCTCATGCAAAATGGTAAGGTAGTAGCTTATGCCTCTCGACAGCTCAAAAGTTATGAACTGAATTACCCCACTCATGATTTGGAACTAGCTGCAGTAGTTTTTGCTTTAAAAATCTGGAGGCATTATCTTTACGGAGCGAAATGTGAGATTTTTACAGATCACAAGAGTCTTAAATATTTGTTCACATAGAAGGAGTTGAATTTGAGACAAAGGCGATGGCTGGAGTTAATAAAAGACTATGATTGTGTAATCAGTTACCACCTGGGAAAAGCTAACGTGGTTGCAGATGCCCTAAGTAGGAAATCAAGAAGTGGGATAACAAGTTTAAAAGCTTTGCCTCATAATCTAAAGATAGACATTGAGAAGCTGGATATGGAGATAGTGATAAAAGAAGTGCAAGCATTAATGGCGAAACTTGAAGTTAAATCTACACTGTTGGAGGATATTCACATAGCCCAAGAAAAAGACGAGGAGATCAAGCGAATCAAGGAGAGAGCCAACAAAGGTCAAGCTTTGGGATTCAGTGTCACACCAGATGGTTTGTTCAGATATCATAATAGAGTGTGTGTACCTGATAATAAGGAGATAAGAAAATTAATATTGGAGGAAGCACATTTCTCACCATATACCATACACCCGGGAGGCACTAAAATGTATCAAGATCTTAAGAAGCGTTTTTGGTGGAATGGAATGAAGCGGGACATTGCTAAATTTGTGGAGCGGTGCTCAACATGTCAACAAGTCAAAGCAGAACATCAACGACCTGCAGGACTACTGCAACCTTTAAAGATACCGGTGTGGAAGTGGGAAGCAATAGCTATGGACTTTTTAGTGGGGTTACCCCGAACTCAGGCTGGGTACGATGCAATATGGGTAATTGTGGACAGGTTAACTAAGGCCGCTCACTTTATTCCAATAAAGGTGAAATACTCCTTGGAGAAGCTAACCGAATTGTATTCTGAGGAGATTGTTCGATTGCATGGAGTACCGAATTAATTGTGTCGGACAGAGATCCTCGTTTCACGTCAAGATTTTGGAGGAGTCTGCAGCAAGCAATGGGGACTAAATTACAATTTAGCACTGCATATCATCCTCAGACAGATGGACAGTCAGAGAGAACCATTCAAACATTAGAGGACATGTTAAGAGTTTATGTATTGGATTTCAGTGGCAGCTAGGCACGCTATCTTCCTTTAATAGAATTCACCTATAATAACAGTTATCAAGCAAGTATTGGGATGGCCCCATATGAAGCCCTGTATGGACGGAAATGTCGTTCCCCACTTTATTGGGACGAGCTCGATGAACGAAGAATTTTAGGCCAGATATTGTGCAAGATACCATTGATAAAGTTGCATTAATCTGACAAAGGTTGTCAGCAGCTCAAGATCGACAAAAGAGTTACGTGGATGTGCGTCGAAGAAATTTGGAATTTACAGAAGGTGACAAGGTGTTTGTTAGAGTGGCACCAATGAAAGGAGTCACTAGATTTGGCAAGAAAGGGAAGTTAAATCCTCGCTACATTGGACCGTTTGAGATTTTGGAAGAGTAGGTCCCGTGGCCTATCGTCTAGCTTTGCCTCCTGAACTTGCAAATATACATGATGTCTTTCATGTCTCGATGCTGAGGAAATACATCTCGGATCCTTCTCACGTAATTCATTATGAACCTTTGCAATTACAAGGAGATTTGGCATATAAAGAAGTTCCGGTGAAAGTACTAGATCGCAAGGTTCAAGAGTTACGTACAAAAAGTATCCCATTAGTGAAGGTTTTGTGGAGAAATCATGAAATCGAAGAAGTGTCATGGGAATTAGAAGATGAAATACGCAAGAACTACCCGTCTTTGTTTGATGAAAACAAATAGATTCTAAGGTATGCGCTAACAAATAGATTTAAGCATTTCTTGTTGCATTGTACATTTATATAGGCTAAGCAAATTAGGGGAGAAATTTTTATAAGGAGGAGAATGTGATACCTATAAATTCTATAGACTTAAAATAGAATTTGAGAGCATTTTTATTTCTTAAGTGCTATTAGTAATATATATATTAAGTAATTATTATTATTATTATTATCATTTTATTATTATTATTATTATTATTATCTTTATTTTTTATTTTATTATCATTTTATTATTATTATTTTTATCATTATTTTTAATTTTTTTTTCATTAGTAAGTAGTTTATGGTTTTAAAAAAAAAGAAAGAGTTGATCATTGTGTTTTGTTTTAAAACAAAGCTTGACATGTGAGCTTCTAGCTTACAACGAAAATGACACACACCTCACCTATCAAGAAAATGTCTTGCCATTTAACTTACGCCATGCGTGTCGTGTTCATAACACTGTTGCCTTTTATAAACTGGTAGCTCTCATCAACTACACCTCTCTCAAGCATACTCATCACACACACACACACACAACTTCTTTCAAAAACTAGCTCAGAGTTTTATTTTCAGTACTATTAATTATTCAATATAATTTCAATATATATATTTGCCACTTTGAGAGTTTTATTTTATCATAATTGTCCTTTTTTTTTTCTTTCATTTTATCATGCCTAATTATTTCCTTTTTTTTACATTAGTTATAAAGGACTATTTATTTTATAGATGTAATTTTTTTGAATGCATAATTTAGGATGCCTTATTATAATTGTTTACAGATAATTGTAAGACAATCTTATACATTCTATAATAATTTTATACTGTATTTTTTTTGGAACACTAAAATTATGTATATTTATACTTATATATATATTAATTTATGGACCTATCGTTTTGTACTACACCAGTGGAGGATAGTGATGTATATATATGATTATGATGAGTGCTCATATCTATTTGGAAGTATATATATATATATATATATATATATATATATAGATATATGTATAACTTGCATGGAAATTTTCTCTCGGTTTTGGTGGGACTAAACTGTGCACGTGTAGGTAATTATTATTAATTTTTAGTACCTATATATATATACATGTGTAGTTAATTATTATTTTAGTATCTATATAAGTATATGTATACATAGGTAGATCTTAGGAGTCTCTCGATGTTGACCTTAGATTTGTTAAGTATATATATATTTATATGTATTTAATTATTTAAGTACCTTTAAGTTGTAGTTATAATACTTTTCTAAATCAACATTTTCGATTTATTTAGGTAGTTAGAAGAGTTTCAACAAACAGTAGCAACTCGGTAAGGGGACACAATGCCAAAAATCCAACGGTTTTATAAATTTTAAAATAAAATGTTGGGATTTTATAAATTATTCTATTCCTTAAACTACACTTCCTAAATTTTATTTTTGTCCTTATTATGCATTACAATTCTCTTAATTCTTTACTCAAATGTGATTATAAGTGGATCTAGCTCTCAAATGCTTCATGGTATATTATGAATGAGCTTATGAAATGATGAAATAACTATACATATACTTTGTGATAATTAATGCGGATCACAAGGGTAGCATTGCAAGCACACCGAAGGATGGTTACGAGAAGGTGTGTGCTACCGGCCAGGTGGCCTCCACCTAGGGGAGTTTAACTGGTAGCTCTCCCTGTGACGCATGTGGAGAGCCAAGGAGTCCTATGGGACAAGCCAAACGTGCGCCGCTCACGGTAAACTTGCAGTGATGGGTCAGAGGGTAGAGACATTAAGAAAGGAAAATAAAAAGGAAGTACTAGCTTATTTTATAATTAATGATTATTTTGTATTAGTTATTATTTACTTATTGTTCTTGCTATATTTGAATATGACATCAACAATTTGCATGGCATATTTTATTTGGTATTGTGACTACTTACTGAGTTGTCGAACTCACCCCTTTCCCTTAAATCTTTTTGAGATGGCCTTATTTGTGATGTAGGAAGGATCCCTATAGCAGTCTTGAGATCATGGACCTCGTTATATGGCCACATAAATAGGCATTTTCATGCTTTGCTTTAGATCCTTAGGAGCTGCAAGACCCGGATTTCGTGTAAAAGTTAGCTTAAGCAGACAAGCAGTCTTGATTTTGTTATTTTTTTTGTGGACTGTACGCTTGGATATTGTAGTAGATGGGCTCTGACTGGGATATGATATAAATCCTTGTATAGTCACTTTTGTTTTTTTTTTTTTTTGTGGGAATCTCGTTGTATGTATTTAAACAATAGTTAAAATATCTATATTAAAGTCCTTGACTCTAGCTGTGTCTTCTAATTTTTCTGTGATGTGTCTGGATATTTTTGTCAATTACTCACAGTTTATTTGTTCGCGTTTCCCCTTTTTATTTTCTTTGGGGGCGTGACAGTTTGTCTCTGGGAGTGCTATTACCGGGTTATGGTCTTTCTCCGGCAACTCCAGTGGCCGATGTTGGGCCTGTGTCGGCGGTTAGGCGATCCTTTCCGGTGAGTTTTTCTGGTATTCCTGCTTCTCAATCGGTGTTGGAGGAGATCCCTGCTAAGTTAGACCGGAACCCTCCTCCGGGGTCTGCTACTCAACTTCGTCTGGGGGCTACTAAGTTGTCGGACCCGAGACTTGCCAGTAATCCGGCCATTTTGGACACTTTCCTTCTCCTTTGGGAGGATAACACCCCAGATTCAGAAGGGGAGGCTTTTGATCCTAGGGGGGTAGCCACTGTTATCGAGCCGGTACTGGAAGATTTGTTAGCTAAGGATGCTCGTGTCCTCCCACAGACTAAGTTTTCTTTGAATCCTTCTCCAGCGTTGGGTTTGATTAAATGGGGTTTTTGGGTCCGAGAGGCTCTTCCGCTCCGATTAAGGTTGTTGAGAAACCTGGGCGTGCTTCGATCCTCCCTCTGCCCCGGTGGTGGAGGGGTCTTGTGATAGGGCGGCTGAATCGAAGGGTCTTAGCCATTCTTTTCCTACCACCTCCCCTGTATCCAAGTCTCAACGGGGTACGCTAAGAGGGTGAAGGAAAAGGTTGCAAATTGAATAAGAATAAGGAGCTGCCGAGAGTCTTGTTGATGTTCCGGTTGAGGAAGAGGGCTACTCCAAAAGGTGCTCGGTGCAATGAATCTTGCCCCGTGGTGGGGATGACTGGGAGGGATGACAAAAGCTGTTGGACTTGTTTTCCGCCATGGATAATAAGGAACCTAAGGTTAAGGGGTTGAGGGAACTTAAGAGCTTAGACTGTACCATTTCGGTGAAGTGCCAACGTAGGAGGGGGTTGTTGGGTCTAAAATGCGCTTTCATTTCCCCCATAAATCCATTAGGGGAAGTAGGGTTGGTTTTTGGGTTATTGGGTTTTTGGTTGGACTTCCTATGTATGCTCTTTTGGTTCTTAGGTTTATTGTGGGGTTTTTGTGGGTTCTCTTGGTTTAGTTTTTGGGTTTTGTTGGGGTGTTTTGTGTTTAGGCTTTGTTTGGGTCCTATGTATACTTTTTGTGTACTTAGAGGCGCTCTGCGCTTTTTTTTTTAATATATACATCTTTACTTATAAAAAAAAAAAAAGAGCATCCACATCAAACTAGACATTTCTAACATTTGTCAAAAAATTTAACAAAATCTGCCAAAAACCCTATTTATCAAACTAGCTATCAAATGTTAAATATAACATTTGTCATAACTCCTCTTCAAATCTAAAGACACAAAAAGTAAATGTTATTTATTTTATCATATTATTTTATTGACTACTGGCGCCAATGATTTCTTCCCCTCCAACGATTTCTATTTCTTTCCCTCAAGAATTTCATCCCCTCCAAATCGTTCCAGAATATCCAGAAAATTAAACACCCATTTACAACCCAATTGAGAATCGAAACTATGGAAGATGATTTCACCTACCACGGAAGAAACTGCTGGTTTTGGTGCTGCTCAAGCCACCTACGGCACCACCTCCTCCCTCACAAGCTCTGTCTGCCTCTCCTGTTGCCTTTGATGAAAAACATATCACAAATTCGGTGTGAGACCAAGAGAGAGAGAAAGAAAGGGATGGCGTGAGAGACAGAGAGAATGAGTGTGTGTGTGTGTGTTTTCTTTTCTTTTCTGTGCAAATGACATAATGAGATTGGGAGGCAGGGAAGGGTTTCATCTTATTCTGCCTCCAAATGATGCCGTTTCAGCATTGTTTTGGATGTTTATTATATATTTAATTAATATAAAATATTTAATATATATTTATATTATTATATATAAATAAAGGTAGGTGTAACACGTCACTCAAACTCAGTAATTTAATGTCGTGTTCGTGCCGGTTCTCTAGTTGTGTCAAAATTGCTAGACCTAAGTTATGATTATAAAATAAGGAGTTTCATAATAGTTAAAGTAGTTTAATTTTACAATAAAAAATAATATTTAGTTAAAGTAGATAAATATTTAAAGAGTTTTCTATTTGTTAGTCTTAAAAAGTGAATAATTATATCTAAAAAAATACATTTCGAAAGTTAAATTTAACTAAATTTTACATAACTTGATATGGATGCTCTAATAAACCATAACCACAAATATAATGTACCAATAAACTGAGATGGAAAGCAACCCATTTTATTTCATTCCTTTTCCATATATGCGTGAGAGTGCATTCATGCATGTGCGTATAGATCTGTCTGTTCGCATCCGTGTCTAAATTTCACAGCTCAATGTTTAATCAGACATCACAAGGTCAAGTAGTTAAAAATCATATCCACATTCAATATATTGTTCACAACTAGCCACCTTTTCCAGAGATTAAAAAAAAAAAAAAACCTACAAGATCCAATATTTCCCCTCCAATCATTTTACCATGGTTCAGAATCTCATAGGAAAATTTAAAATATATATATCAAACAAAGTGAACCGAAACATTTTTTCCAAAAGCCAAATTAAACACAGGAAAGAACATGAAGTAAAGAGGAGAAGAAGAAAAATACGAGTATAGACGACAAACATGGAAGCAAATCAAGTTTCACTTTGAGGATTTAGAGTGTGTGCTTGATTCAGCCTTCATGGCCACCATACCTCCAGATTTGAGCACACAAATTCCCAACAATCATACCATAAGAACTCAAACCCCAGAATCCAAAATTCTATTAGCCTAGACCTTCCCACCCCCCACCAAAGCCCACCCTTTCCACCACTTCAAATGCGCATTATCATCTTCCATTCCATTAGATTATTCATTACCCATTTTCTATAAACATGAACTAAAGCATTTAGATTGAGAAAGTTAAGAAAGTACCTTAATCTTTATTTGTGTGCTTGCCAAGAAAGGGGTAGCTCCTAGCTCCGAAGAGCTCTCCGAATTTCTCCACTGGAGAGGGGAGTCGGGGTGGCCAGCGGTATTAGATTCTGGTGGTATTGGGTAACCCCAGGCCTGTGTGTGTGTCTGAGCGTGAAGGCGTCGAGCAGAGAAGGACGAAGAACGAGAGTTGTGAAGAGAGGATGATGCACTATGGTGGGCGTGGCCGTATGGGGCTCAAACCATTAATTTTTCTTAAACCTTGTGGTGAAATGGTGACGTTTGAAACTTATGAAAGGCTAGGTTTACATGATTATTTTTCGAGTAATTTTGCTCTTTTTTCTTTTTTCCTTTTTTTTTTAGATAAATGCAAATTTAGTCCTTGTGGTTGATTTAAATTACAAATAATTCCATGTAGTATAAAAAATAATTTACAGGTTCCTATGGTTGGCCTAAATTACAAATCACTCCTTGTATAGTATAAAAAATAATTTATAGGTCCTCAAGGTATACCAAAATAACAATTTACTTTGTGAAATCAATTTCCGTTAAGGAATTTAACAAAATCTTTCACTTTATCCTCACTCCATGTCATACTGTTACAATAAATTAACATAATCTCTTATTTTCTCAAAATTTTACTCCGCATATAATCCTCCCTCATCTTCATCTTCCTTAGCCACTTCACAAAATACAATTGTCAAATTCTCGCAAAATACTCCTAAATCGTGGTGAGAAATATGAAAATGAGGGAGGGTTATGCACGAAGTAAAATTTTGGAGATAAAAGAAATTATGTTAATTTACTGTAACAGTATGACATGACAAAATAACGGATTTTGTTAAGTTACTTTACAAAAATTAATTTTAGAGAGTAAACTATTATTTTGGTATACCTTGAGGACTTATAAATTATTTTTGAGAAAATGTATAATAAGTCCCTGAGTCAACCCTCAAAAATTAAAAACTCCCTAAGTCCTTGAGTCAACCCTCCAAAATTAAAGTTAGACAACCAATCAACTGTGGAATTTTCTATTGTGTGTGTGCACTAGTAGCTGCTCTCTATACACTAGTTTCAGGTTGGAGGCATAGTAGATGTACTAGGTTAAGATTACCTTAGACTCTGCCTCAATAAGTTGAAGGAAACACTGCTACCAAGTGAGCTTAAGCCCACAAAAAAATGGCCCAAAGATTAGTTTGATTTTTTTGTTATATTAGAGAACCCAGAATTTACATTTTGAACTGAAAATATGGCATTTAAAAATTAAGTCATTACATCAAGAAAGTACCAAGTTGACTAGGACATTAAGATCACAGACTCCCTTGAGAATGGGATAGAGGATGTGGTCATAGGTTAAAAATGATTTGGTGCATGTCTAACTTCACAATAAAACATGCTATGTTCTCTCTCCTTGCATCTCCCTCATGGGGGAGGCACGTGAGTGTGGTTTGGTTCATATTTTTGTTCTTGTTTGTTCTTTAGTTTCTGGTTTTAGAGGTTGATTAAGGGAAGACATGGCTAGTTCAAGAAGATGGTATGTGGAGTCCAAAAAATTCAAGGTGTTGGTTAAGGAAAGGGCAGCATGGGTGAGATTTTATGAAAGAAGTAATGGGAAGCAAAGGTTGATCTTTTTACAGAAGGATGAGTTAGCTTGGTTGGTGAAGATAGTGGAGGAGTTGGTGGCAGTGGAAAGCTTTGAGGTCATTTGGGATCAATCTAGAGTTAGGTACCCACGGATAATTGCATAGAGACGCTCAAATAGGCATAGTTGTTTCTTGGCTATGGAGGAATTTGATGGGAGAAGAAGCTGTGGTAACATTCTCATTCCAGAAGGAAGGTATGGACAAGGGTGGGAACAGCTTATAGTGGAAATGCACATGGCTAACTTTTCTCTCCATGAGGCCAGGAAGGAAAAGAAAGACAAGGAGGGGAAGGGTAGGAGGAGTTATGCGGAGGTATTAGCATAGAAAGAGCCCTCTGCAAGAACTAAGACGGCCTAAGAAGATGTTAGTCCAGCAATGGCTCTAATGAACCAGATTCCAACAAGATTCCTCCACGTATACCCAAAGCCAGGGAAAAACACTGGAAAAGCTCATACGGTGCCGACGAGTCATTTGTCGGAGAGGTTATCTGCAGTGAACAGTGATCTTGAAAAGTTGAAGAGACGTGACGATGCTGACTTTCATGCCTAGCAGAAAGCCTTATTGGGAGCAAATCTCTAGCTACTAAATGTAAGAGATATGTTAGTCAAACTTAAAGAGGAGATTGTCGTGGGAATAGGGAAGATTGACCTGGCTATTATTAATGTGGAGAAAAGTGGACTTGGGCTGGGTGTAAGGGGCTCTTTTGTCCTTGAGATATCAATCCAAAAAGGCAAAGAAAAGGTTGGCTTTGAGGGTCAGCCTAATGTGTACCTGCATAACAAGAAGAATGGCAAGAAACTGCTAAAATATAGGAGTAGGAAGCTAGGATGGGCCGTAGGTGCAAGTGGGCTATTGAAGGAGATTTTGGGGTCGTCACTAGCATTAGAGCAGCCATTACAAGGGAACTAGATTCCGCTGATATTGGGTTCACTACCGGAGAAAGCTCAAATGTGTAGTGACCCAAATTATTAACTAGGTATAAGTAGCTTAGTTGGGAGAGTTACTTTGGGTTTTGGGTCACTAAGGGCACTAGAGGGGTAATTTGGATTGAAGTGAGGACATACAATAGGTCTGGTGGACGTACGCTGCTGTCTGTGGTGCAGACGTACAAGGGGGGACCATTGCACGTATGCTACTTTTTGAATATCCTCTGGTTAATACTTGGATGTACGAGGCAACCTTTGGACCACTGGGCAAGAACCACCGAATGTACGCCCCTTGGCCGGACGTTCACTGCTTTTTGAGCTTGTAAATACCACCATCCCCTTCGTGTTTTGGATAAGTTACAGATGCCCTCAGGCTGCTAGAGTGTTCCCAAAGTGTTTTGAGTGTGTTTTGTGACCATGTGTGAGGTGTTTGTGTGTTTCAGAACATTCGTGAGGTGAAACTCTTGCGGTTTTGTTTCAAAGAGATAACGTTCGATCCTTAGCTTTTTAATTACATCGTTATGCTGCTCGATTTTTGTTTAGTTGTAGTCGTTAGCTTAGATTCGCTTTGAACCTTGTTTAGGTTAGTATTTTGTTAGCTTAGCGTTGTTACGTTGCATAGAGGTTATAAACCAGGCTAGGAGGCTTTAGGGCATTTCTAGTAGCCTTAGGAGTCAGAGAATAGGCAAACAGTGGAGATAAAATGAGGTTCTCTCTAAAAACCCTCAGAGCGAATGTACGGTATCGTGACCAGACATATGGCCTATCGTAACACAGTGGACGTACGGCCCCAAACCCAAATGTACGGTCAATGTGTGACAGAGAAACCTTATTTTCACCAGTCGTCCCATAGCTCCTGTTTTTCTTACTTAGAGTTGTTTTAGTATAATTATGACTAATAGAAGGTTTTTCACAGATTTGGAGAACCCAGATCTTTCGGAGTATTTGGAGACACTTTTCGATCCAGGTGAGTTTTAACTCACATAATGCTCATTGCTATTTTCCATGCACTACACATCTATTTTGTGTATGGAGAAAAAATACATATTTTACAACTCTCACAGTTTATACTTATTGTACATGAACTCTAGCATTTTGAGAAAAACGGTTTGTTGAACATGTTAACCAAGTGAGACTTGTAAAATGACATGCATGTAAAATACAGACAAGATAATTTGTATCATATGGCATGATACACTGGTACATGCGGTAGTAATGGCCATGGGCTTACTATACATGTTAGCTTTATGATAAAATGTGTGTTATACAGGACTTTGGATCGATTGGTTTCGTGACCCTGATGCAACCATTCTCAATGGTTCGATCACAATAGGACGGACGTCATTAGTTGGTGTGGGCCACTTGAGGTCGGACTCGATCGTGCTACTAATGTTGCGTACGGTATGTTGTGCAATGACTGGGGTACTGGCATTGTATTATAGGTCCCTTGGGATAGCATCAACCCTGCTAAGAAGCGGTAATATCTCGTATAGACCATATTATTGAACTATGACTGTTGTTTACATTATATGCATATACCATCTATTATATATATCACTTATAATATAAGCTGTCGTGATGGAACTGCTTTTACTTATTAAACATCCGAATTCATTACTAAACTAGCATGGGTATTATTTACGTTAAAAATCACTAAGTCTTAGACTTACCACTTTTATTTATATCTTTCCCTCATCATTACGAATAATTGTGTGGTTTAGTTGCACTAGACAAAGATGCTATCGGAGATTACTTGGGTGATCGCTCAGGACCTTATACGGGTGATCTTTGAGGACATGGATCCCGTTAGGCTTAGGACTATGTGGGAAGATGAAGGATCTACTTGTGATGATATGATAGAGATTTTGATTTCATTAGCTCTTCTTAAGTTTAAGTCTAGGCTTTGATCTATTGATCTTTTGTAAGCTATATTGATGTTTTGTTATTCGGGGATGTATCTATTTTCCTGATGATGGTCTGATGACCAGTACATTTTATGACTATTTATAACATTATGGTGATGTAGTACTTTATCTCTAGTATTTGTTGAGTGATGTTTCAATTACTATCTTTATATTCCGTAATCTTAGTAAAGTCTTTCGTTGCAGTTTTCTCATTATGATAAGGAAAGTGAATTCCCTGAGGTCTTGTTTTGAGAGGGACAAGGCTTGGATGGTGCGCTGTGGGATAAATTACTAATTAATTGATTTGTCCATCGAGGTCGTCACAAGATGTCGTCGGTGGTAGTAACCTAGTTAAAAAAAGCCCAACTGTTGTCAACGGTAGCTGGCCAGTTGTCATTGTCGAAGCTTTTATTGTCATCATCAACCCATTCACAGAAACCCATCGCTAGAAGGTCAAAAGGCTCTAGAGGAGCTTCTTTGGGGTGCTATCGGTGTCCACCATGCTAGAGACTCATTGATGGTGACAGCGATTTCACCAGTTAGTTACTCATCGTTGGAGAAAGCCCAAAAGTTGTCAGAGGTAGTTGGCTAGTCTTCATCAGAGCTTGCCCAATTGTCGTTGTTGGAGCATTTGCAGTCTACCCAACTCTTGTCGGAGGTCATAAAGGCGCTAAAGGAGATACGAGGGTCGATGTTGGTTTCCACCCAAGTCCCGGAGACATTGTCCCCGGTGAAGACAACCCAATTCTCGTCGGCGTCAGCTCAGCAAATGCCGAAGATTGCCTAGACCTCGTCGAAGACATTACCTAAGTTACCCTAGTCTCTCGCAAGTCTCGGAGAGCAGGTCGAGGGGAGTGGAGAGGGTCAAAAGTTAGTGGGAAAGGCAAGGAAGGCTTTAGATGTTGCGGATGGAGAATGGGAAGGCCTTAGACGTCGCCAATGGAGACTAGGCTTGTCGTTAGAGTGCCCTGTGGAGGTCGACGATGCTGGGAAGGGCCGAGATTCATCGCCTGAGCCTCTTTCTGCGTCGGAAGTTGCTGTTGGGTTGTCTTTTGAGGAGGGTTCAACAAGATGTTCACCTGGCAAGGTTCCTACTTGTTGGGTAATCGAAAGCAGTAAAGAGTTTTATCCTAAAATTGGCCTGTCTTGTGAGGGGAAGGAGGATAAACTGATGATTCTGTTAAACAAGCTTGAAAAGTCTAAAGAGCAGCCAGTTGCTGACTTAGATGGAATTTCTTCCAGTTTCCTTGCTTCTAAAGGATGTAGGGAGCTTAAGAGATTAGACTGGTCATTGAAGGGTGATAAGGTTAGTGGGACGGGTAGACATGGTGGTCAATGAAGCCAAAAATTATTGCATGGAATGTGAGAGGGCTGAATGCCTTCAAGAAAAGATTACGAATTATGGGTATTTTATCATAATGGAAAGCGGATATTGTTTGCCTGGTAGAAACTAAGATGGAGGTTATCTCTTGGGAGGTGATTCGTAGCTTATGGGGAGGGCAACATGTGGGATAGATGTATAAAAGGTCTAATGGGGTGTCAGGGGGTATGTTGTTGATGTGGGATATGAGGGTGGTTGAGAAAAAGGAGGAGTGTTTGGGGCGTTATTTTATGGCCTACTCTCTTCAAAACATGGGAGATAATTTTATTTGGGTGTTTAGGGGGTATATGGCCCGAATGATGATGTGGAAATGAGGGTTCAATTGGAGGAGTTGGCTGGTTTGAGGACTAGGTGGGTGGTTCCATGGTGTTTTGGTGGGTATTTTAATATTGTTCGCTTTCCAAGTGAGCAGTCTAATGGTTCAAGCTACTCCTCCGGCATGATGGATTTTTCGGATTTTATTTTAGCTCAAGGTTTGATGGATATTCCTCTGGTGGAGAGTCAATTTACTTGGTCGAATAATCAAGAAAATGAGATTTGGTCTAGAGTTGATCGGTTCTTATTCTCCCCAGACTGGGAGGATAATTACCTAGAGGTGGCTCAAAGAAGACTTCCACGTCTTCTCTCGGACCATTTTCCCTTGTTGTTGGTTTGTGGGACTTCTATGGGAGGTAGTAAGTATTTCAAATTTGAGAATATGTGACTTAAGTCCAAAGGCTTTGTTGATAAGGTTAAGTCATGGTGGGGGTCATATTTGTTTGAAGGCTTACCTAGTTTTGTCTTAGCTAACAAGCTGAAATTACTCAAGAGGGATCTAAAAAAATGGAATGAGGAGGTGTTTCGTAATATTGGGAGAAAAAAAGAAAAGAAAAGAAAAATGAGTTATTAGAGGGTATTCAGGAATTGGATGTTATGGCAGAGACTAGGGGTCTTGATCCAGAGGATAAGATTAAAAAGGCCGATATGTCGAAAGAATTGGAGAACACTTTGTTGTGCGAGGAGATACAATGGCGTCAAAAATCAAGAGCATTGTGGTTGAAGGAGAGGGATAGAAACACTTGGTTTTTTCACAAGGTTGTCGATTCCCATCGTAGGTATAATCGTGTGGAAGCGCTTCGTGTCAATGGTAGCTTGACTTATAATTCGGTAGAGATAAAAAAGCATATTGTACAGTTCTATCAAAACTTATATTCTAAGCAAAGCTTGTGGAGACCTAGAATGGATAATTAATCTTTCTTGTCTATTAATGTGGAGGAAAAATGCTGGTCGGAAAGGGACTTCGAGGAAAATGAGATGTGGGAGGTGATAAAAGGTATGGAGGGAGATAAGGCTTCGAGTCCGGATGGCTTCACCATAGCTTTCTTTCAATCTTGTTGGGGGGTAGTGAAACATGATGTCATGGCTGTTTTTTTTTTAATTCCATAGAAGACGCAAGCTGGTGACAAGTTTGAATACAACTTTTGTTTCCTTGGCTCCAAAGAAGGCGAAGGCGGTGGAGATGATGGACTTTAGACCCATTAACATGGTGGGAGGTATGTATAAAATTTTATCCAAGGTCCTTGGTTCTAGGTTGAAATCTGTGTTGGGTAAGATCATTTTTAAGTCTCAAAATGCTTTCATTGGGGTTTGTCAAATTTTGGACTCTATGTTCATTGCTGATGAGTGTTTGGACAGTCGGTTAAGATCAAAGGCGACAGGTGCTATTTGCAAATTGAACTTGGGAAAGGCTTATGATCATGTTAACTGGGAGTTCTTATTGTGTATGATGCACCGATGTGGCTTCTGAGAGAGATGGAGGGATTGGATTGAGTGGTGTACCTCGTCGATAAGATTCTCCATCCTGGTTAATAGTACCCCAAAAGGTTTCTTCAAAAGTTCATGGGGGATTCGTCAAGGGGATCCCCTCTCTTCGTTACTTTTTGTGTTGGTGATAGAGGTTTTGAATAGGATGGTGAATGCGACCATTCAGCAGGGTCTTTTGACAGGTTTTCCCATGGGAGGAAGGGTTTTCTCAGATTTGGTGGTTTCTCACTCTTTATTTGCTGATGATACTCTGATTTTCTGTGAAGCTCACGCTCAACAAGTCCGTTATGTGCGTCTTATTATCTTATACTTTGAGGCTATTTCGGGGTTGAGGGTTAATCTTGGGAAATCTAAAATTGTGGCTATAGGTGAGGTGGAAGATATTGGGGCTCTAGCTGCTATTCTTGGGTGTAATGTTGCAGCTCTGCCTATGAAGTACCTAGGCCTGCCTTTATGGGCATTGAATAAGGCTATGAGTTTGTGGAACAGTGTGGTTGAACAATTGGAACATTAGATGGTTGGTTGGATGAAGCTGTATCTTTCGAAGGAAGGTCGCTTAACTCTTATTAAGAGTACTCTGTCCAATCTTCCAACATATTTCCTTTCTTTGTTCCCTGTTCCTATAAGTGTAGCCAGAATAATTGAGAAAGTTCAAAGAGATTTCCTATGGGGAGGTATGGGAGGTGAGCAAAAGTTGCATCTTGTTAATTGGAATAAAGTTTGCCATCCCGTTTGAATGGGTGGTCTCGGTATACATAACGTCCATAAGTTCAATCAAGCTCTCTTGAGAAAATGGCTTTGGAGATATGCGAATGAGACTGAAGCCTTGTGGTACAAGATTATTAAAGCTAAGTATGATGAGTAGGAAGGTGGGTGATGGTCAAAGGAGTTTTCGAGTCCTTATGGCGTGGGTTTATGGAAGCATATTAGAAGAGGTTAGGATAGTTTTGCTGAAGGGTTGCAGTTTAAGGTGGGGGAGGGGTAGAAAGTCTGGTTCTTATACAATATTTGGTGTGGTGATCAACCGTTGAAGCTTGCTTTTCCGTCGCTGTTTAGTATTACGAGATATAAAGAAGCTTGGGTGAAGGACAACTTTATCTAAAGGAATGGTAGTGTTGAGTGGGATGTCATTTTTGTGTGATCCGTCCAGGACTAGGAATTGGATGTGGTCCTTTCTTTTTTGGACCAGTAGTACTCTTGTGAGATCTCCCATGGTAATATAGACCAAATTTGTTGGTCTCATTCCACAAAGGGAAAGTTTGAGGTGAAGTCATTTTACAAGGCCTTATCCAATCTAGATCATGAGGGTTTTCCTTAGAAGAGTATTTGGCGCACCAAGGTACCTTCGCGTGTTGCTTTCTTCGGGTGGACTGTAGCTTTAGGCAAAATCTTGACCCATGATAATTTGTGAAAGCAGAATATTGTGGTTGTGGAATGGTGTTATATGTGTAAAAAGAATGGAGAATTGGTAGATCATCTACTTCTTCATTGCGAGGTGGCTAGTGCTCTCTGGCATTCTATATTTAGTCGGTTTGGGCTGCATTGGGTTATGCCTGGCAAGATGAAGGATTTATATGCTAGTTGGTGGATGGGAGGGTGCTCCTGGAGTGCGGTTGTGTGGAAGATGATTCATTTATGTTTTATGTGGTGTATATGAAACGAGAGGAATGCAAGATGTTTTGGAGATTCCACTAGGACTTTAGAGGAGCTCATCCACTTTTTCCCTGTTACTTTTCACTTGGACAACCACTTGGTTAGCTTCTTTATTGATTAGTTTTCCTAATTTTCTTTCTCTATTTTCTTCTTATAGTTAGGCGCTCTCTTTTTATACTTCTCGTGTAAATGGGTTGCGCCCCTCTGCGCTCTTTTATTCAACATTACTTATCAAAAAAAAAAAAAAAAATTTATTCACTAAGTTAATCGAAATCACAATAAACTCCTTACTGTTAAAATTTTTTAACAGTCGTTAGTCTGAGTCAAAACACACTGTTTTACCTCGTTAAAATATTAATTTTTTGGGAAAAATATAAAATAAAAAAATCCCATAAACTACAAGCCATTTACAATATAGCCCCTCAATGTTTAAAAAGTAATAAAGTAGTTCCCCAAACTACCAAAATGTAACAAAAATACCACTTATTTTGTTATATTCCTACAATACCTATATTCTTTTAACAAATAAAATAATAAAATAATTGTAAAAAAAATCCAACAAAAAAAAATCGATGAGTAAATATTTATTTATTCAAAAAAATATTTATTTATTTTTTGGTATTTATTAGCCCATTAGTTTTTTTGGTATTTTTTTAAAATTGTGTTTTTTTTTTTTACAATTATTTTGTTTATTTTATTTGTTAAAAGAATATGGGTATTATAGAAATATAAAAAATAAGTGCCATTTTTGTTACATTTTGGTAGTTTGGGAGGCTATTTTATTACTTTTTGAACATGGGGAGTTATATTGTAAATGGTTGGTAGTTTAGAGAGCTTTTTTTTTTTTATATATATAAATATATATTTTTTCCTAATTTTTTTAATTTAATTTTAAAATTTAAATCTAAAATTAAAAAAATAAAATAAAAAAAAAAGAAAGAAAGAAAGAAAGAAGAAAAACACCAGGGGTGGTTCGACCACCCCCTAAGGCCAAATCCTCAAAAACAATTTTGAGGGTTTATTCTAGGGGCCAAACCACCCCTCCGACGCACCCATAGACCGGCATTTTAATAGGCTTTTTAAAAAATAAAAAAGAGAAGGCATTAAGGCAAATACATAGTTTCATAAACATAACTACTAAAATTGTGCAATGAAGTTAAAAACAAGATAAAAATGGCCGATGGAAGCCTACTTTAGTAGCCACTAAGCCAGTATTTCTTAGAGTTGGAAATACAAGAAATCATTTGCCACATCACTGTAAAATGTGGAGCATGCTTATGCACAAGCATCTTTGAAAAAACATTCTCCAGCTGCAAATTCAGATCACACATCTAGTCGGCATAATTTTCCTAGATTTTAAAAGGAACGAAAGGGGCACACCTCATGCCATATAAGGACAATGCCATATTTGCAGAGAAGTGTATGCTGACCGATTCTATGAATATAGGATTAGGCTTAGGTTTTGTCGGAAAACTACAACAAATGTACTGTAGTTTTTTCAACAGTTTTGCCAAATCTTACGATATAAACCATTAAGTACAAACTGTGCTTGAGAAGATAGCGAACAAACAATTGAAACACTCAAGTTGATAGCATATCTTATCACTAAGAATAAGTATCTTTTCACAAGAAATGCTCGGGGTCATTAAGTTTCTAATATTTGACCCATATTTTTTTAAAAAAATCAATAGATCAATCATTATATTTGTGGGGTCTACCATTGACTTATGTAAGGTCTGCATAAGTTAACAAATGTAATAGTTAATTTGTAAAATGAGATGGACCAAATATGAGGAAAATATTGATCCCTAGCATTTCTCCTTCATTACCCAAATTTGAGCACCAAACTGAACATACTTCTAATATAATAATTACTAAGTAGAATAACTAGAAATATATCCCAATCCATGAGGCAAGTGACTACTAATCTTAGGTCTTAAAATATAGATAAAGGCAGTTTATACATGTTGTCTCTACATACTTATGTAATACAAGGGTGAAGATAAACATTCTTGTCGACTATGATCTCAGGTGAATGAACATTTGCTTTCTCAGAATACTGCTGCGTTGCTGAATCCAACACAGACTACACCAAATGAAGATCATCTTCTCGACAACGTAATAAGACAACAGGCTTTTTCAGTATGAGCAATCTCTACAATCAAATGGGCATATCATATAAACAATAGCTTCAAAGGTGATGTAGATTAGGATGACCTCTCTTATCTATTAGTCTTTTATTTAAATTAGGTTTATTTGTTAGTATTTTATTTTATCTTATCTTTCAGTCTTTTATTTAAATTAGGTTTCTTCGTTAGTCTTTTAATTGGTTTAGTTTTATTTCATAGACTTCTAAATTGACTTTATTTCATTGTTATCTTAGGACTAGGAGTCTTGGGGCTATAAATAAATGCTTAGAGCCCTGAGAATGCGGTAGTTGTTTATTTATTGATATTGATTAATGAGAATACTCAGAGTTGAGTTTATTCCTCTTTTTCCTTCAAAATGCTAGAGAGTATCTAGATTTTCAAGAAGAGTTCTTAAATCATTGATAGTCTCAAGATCTAGAATTATTTATCCGCTGCATATTTGTTGTTCTTCGCTGTAGCCCACTAAGTCGCTAGCATCGCCGTATCGAGCCGTGTTTTCTTTCCATGAATGGGGAGGGGCAACCGTCTAGCAGACATGAACGAGGTGTACGTGCACATGAAGACAGCACGTAAGAAGCAACCGGCGTTTCGTTTGCGGCACATGGAGGAGAAATTTGGTGGTCTAACCGTGCCTAAGAAAGGGTGTGCGCGCACCCAACACGGGGTCCCTACGTCGTCGTCAACCAAGACTGCGTTACGTGGGGGCGAAAGACAAACTTATCGCTGAAACTTGACGACACATGGAAGAGCAATTCACGGTTTTGGGGGATCAAATCAGAGCCCTCACTACCCAATTTTCCAACATGGGTGGTCACAATGGGGATGGATCTGGAGACCCTTCTGCAGAGCGCGGAACGCATAGACGTCAGCACCATGCGCAAGCTCATGCCAATCAATGGGGAAACAGATTCAAACTCAATATTCTGGAATTCCAAAGGGATCTACAACCCGAAGAATTTCTGGATTGGGTGTTGGCTGTTGAAGAGGTTTTTGAATTCAACGGGTGCCCGATGAACGACGAGTCTCTTTGGTGGTACATACATTCCGGGGAAGAGTTGCTGCGTGGTGGCAACAACTGAAGCAAAGTAGGGTGCGGCAAGGCCAATTGAAGATCAATAGTTGGGAGAAACTATTGAAAAAGATGCAAGTCGCTTTCTTGCCCTGTAAGTATACTATGGGCCGACAGTTACAAAATTGGAGACAAGGGTCTATGGTTGTAACAAAGAAAAAAGAAAATTCCTACAAAAAAAAGGTATTTAGGGAAACATGGAGTGAAGCGAAGAGTCCAAGACAGGCCAATTGGGCGCCTACTTGCCAACTACAAATCCATAAACCAAATACATATTCTATGGAGGAGGAAATAGAATATGTGGATATAGAGTTTCAAGAATCCGAATTCATTGGTGAGGAATTTGAGCATGAATGTATTAAAGAAGAAGATCCTTCACAAGGGTTTGTAGATTGGTATTCTCCACCAACCTACGATGATGATGTCAATGAGAAAGATCCAATTAAAGAACCTTTGGCATCCAACCTAGAGGAAGAGTACGAAGAAGATGGGTTTTTTCCCATGTTTGGCGGCCTCTACACAGATGAAGATGACCAATTGGAAGATAAAGAGCCCACGGATGACTTCACCAATTATGAAGAAGATGACCAAGGGGAAGAAGAAGAGCCCATGGGTGACATCACCGATTATGAAGAGGGTGATGATTGCCTTTCAGGTGAGGTGCCTAATTATAATGAAGAAGAGGTTGAGTATATTTATTTCCATGGTGTTGAAGATATTTTAAATTCTCCTAATAATGATTTTGGTGAATTTTATGCGGATGAGGAAAATTATATGTTCACAAGGGAAATAATGGCTGACCCATTCTTGAGTATTTTCATGGCACGTGGAAGGGAAAAGGAACAAGAAAAGTATGGCAAAGTCGAATATTTGCCAAGTGATGTGCGGGGCTTTAATGACAAACATAGAGGTATGCCGATGATGAAGAGCATCACATTTATTGTGACGTGTTGTCTTGTCTTGATCTTGAGGAAGGGCGAGTGGAATGAATTGACTGGGCATCCGAAAGACCGTGGAAAGAACCAACCGAATTCGAGGACAAATTCTCTCAAACCTGGGGAGGATGATGTAGATTAGGATGACATCTCTTATCTATTAGTCTTTTATTTAAATTAGGTTTATTTGTTAGTATTTTATTTTATCTTATCTTTCAGTCTTTTATTTAAATTAGGTTTCTTTGTTAGTCTTTTAATTGATTTAGTTTTATTTCGTAGACTTCTAAATTGACTTTATTTCATTGTTATCTTAGGACTAGGAGTCTTGGGGCTATAAATAAATGCTTAGAGCCTTGAGAATGCGGTAGTTGTTTATTTATTGATATTGATTAATGAGAATACTCAGAGTTGAGTTTATTCCTCTTTTTCCTTCAAAATGCTAGAAAGTATCTAGATTTTCAAGAAGAGTTCTTAGATCATTGATAGTCTCAAGATCTAGAATTATCTATCCGCTACATATTTGTTGTTCTTCGCTGCAGCCCACTAAGTCGCGCTGCATCAAAAGGCCTTTATAACCAATAACTTCAAATTCTGAAATCAAACATGTATATACACTAAACATATTAACTTAGTTTTTACTTTCTTGCATTATTTACTCAAGTTTTCTTTACTTGGTAAAGATGTCAAGCGAGGTTTAATAATAACACAAAAATTAATTTGCTTTAATGATTATATAGGAAAATCGTACAATATCTTAGATCCTCAACAAGATTATATTGTTTAGGACAATCTAAAACTCAGTTGGGTCTTCCTCAGTTGGGTCCTCCTAAGGTTAAATAAATAAAAAGTAAGTGCATTTTAATGCGAAGGAAAATAACAATATCACTAGACAAAAGTAACACTTACAATTTACTTGTTTTCAAGCTCATATAATGCTCTAACCCAATCAGCCCCAGATATTAACATCTACACTATTTCTGATGATAATGAAGCTCGATATGGATCAAGAACCCTTCCACCAGCACTGAATGTGGACTCTAAACTCACAGTGGTAATTGGTATTGACAATATATCTCGGGCCAATTTAGACAAGATGCGAAACTTGGAGGTATTCTCTTTCCACCAATCCAACGCATTAAATTTTGCATATGAATTCATATTAGATATATATATACACCCTCCTCCAAATATAGTTGCAACTCTGATTTAATCGATTACACTTTATCAACACTTCTAAGGAATGAGTAAAACATTGCCTTACCACTCTGGGCATTCCTCCCAACCATACTAATAGAATAACTACCTAGAGAGCTTTCTCGAGCATTGCCTTGCACATTTTGTTCCATAACACTTGAATTATGTTCCTTAACATACTCATTGTATAATTCATGCAAAACTATAAGGACATATTCAACATTTGTAGTAGCTTTCGGCTCTTGATAGATCAAAGGGAAACAAAAACGTATTATCATCATCTTACCCCTTGGGTCGAACACTCCTGCTATTGCCATCAACAAGCTACACTCTCCCCAATATTTCTCAAACTTAGCATTCATTTTTGTGCCAAGGATTTGATATTCTCATTCTGATCCCTACACTTCTTGGCCAAGACCTCTTTCAGTCTCGACACTTTAAAAAGGAATAAATTGGCAGTTGGATAGTCACTCCTTAATATGATGTTCGTTACTTCGTTGAAGACCTCTAAGAGTTGACACACATTTTACACTTTAACCCAATCATCAACCCTCGGCACCCAATGAAAACTTGTATCCATGTCTTTATATGTCAAAAAGACCTCTTTAAACTCAAGTGCAGCTACTAACATCAAATAGGTGCTATTCCGTCGGGTGGGTATGTCCAAAATCAATTTCTTTGAAGTTAATTGCAATTGTTTTGCAATATCAATAAATTGATTCAACCTCCCCTCCGATGCCACCAAATATTGAATACCCTCCCTAATATAATCAATAATATCACCAATCTCATAAGGCTATCTTGAACCAAAAAATTAGTTATGTGCACAACAGCACACGTGAAACAGATTTCCCCCAATAGAGAAAGACTTTTCATATTAAAATCATTTTTTAAGATCCTCATGGCAACGTCATTCTCTCTTGCATTGTCGACTATAATTGAATAAATTTTATTTTCAATCTCCCAATCTTGAAAGCACTTCTGAAGTTGATGCAGCGCGACTTTGTAGGCTGCAACGAAGATCAACAAATATGAAGCGAATATGTAATTCTAGATCGGAGTCTATCGACGATCTAAGAACTCTTCTCAAAATCTAGAGTCTATCTACGATTTCAAGGAAAATATGAAGAAAACTCGTCTGCGAGTAATTCTTATTCAACAAAATAATAATCAACATAAACTGAATTGTTAACAAAGACTAGATGCCTTTATATAAGCTAGGCATCTCCTAAGTTAACAAGGAAAAGGAAAACAAACCTAATTAGAAAAGGAAAACTAATCCTAATAGGAAAAGGAAAACAATTCCTAACCTAATTGGAAAAGGAAAACAAATCCTAATAGGAAAAGGAAAACAATTCCTAATAGGAAAAGAAAAACCTAATCCTTATTAAAAAAGAAAATATAATCCTAATGGAAAAGGGAAAACTCAATCCTTATTCTAAAAGGAAAATTAAACAAACTGACGGCTATGCAATCTGCATCATTCTCCCCTGGTTGGAGAGAATTTGTCCTCGAATTCCGCCGGTTCTTTCCACGGTCCTTCGGATGTCCGGTCAACTCATTCCACTCGCCTCTTCTCAACTCCACAACAAGGACACACCTCATAAGAAACATGACGGCTCTAATCATCAACAGACTATGATAATATTGAAGGCCCCATACCTCACATTGCTGTGTAGATTTGCCACGCTTTTCTCGTGCCTTGTCTTTCCCATATGCCATGAAAATCTTCAAATAACTAGCAACGACTCTGTCACCCTTTGATAGAACATTCCCCTCTGAAAGGCCTTCATCAACTTCTTCATACTCGGCGATGTCATATGTGGGCTCTTCACCTCCCAATTGCTCATCTTTGCTGGGATAGAGGCCGCCAAACATGGGAAAAAACCCATCTTCTCCGTGCTCTTCCTCTAGGACGGAAGAAAATGGTTCTTCAATTGAATCTTCCTCATCGACGTCTTCATCATAGATTGGTGGAGAATCCCAATCTACAAACCTTTGTGAAGTATCTTCATCTTCAACGCATTCATGTTCGAACTCCTCATCAGTGACTTTGAATTCCTGAAACTCTCCATCCACAAATTCTTTTTCCTTCTGCACAGAATATGGATTCGGTGTATAGATTTGTGGTTGGCATGTATGAGCCCAATTGGCCTGTTGTGGACTCCTCACATCACTCCGTGTTTCCCCAAATACCTTCTTTTTGTCAAAATTTTCGTATTTTTTCATCGCAGTCGTAGACCCTTGTCTTCAATCTTGTAGCTGTTTGCCCATGGTATAATCTTGGAGCACGAAAGCGTTTATCATCTTTTTCAATAGTTGCGCCCAACTACGGATCTTCCTCTTGCCTTGCCGCATCCTCTGTTGCTTCAGATGTTGCCACCACAAAGCAACTACTCCCTTGAATGTGAGTGCCACCAAAGGGACTCGTTGTGGATCGCCCACTCCGTTGATCTTAAAAAACTCTTCCACAGCCAACGTCCAATACCAAAATTCTGAAGGTTGTAACACCCCTGAGAATTCTGGAAAATCGAGTTTGAACCCGTCCACCCATCGAGTGGCATAAGCTTGCGCATGGTGCTGACGTCCGTGCGTTCGGCGTTCCGCAGAAGGGTTTCTGGATCCATACTCATTGTGACGATACAAGTTGGATATTTGGGTAGGCGAGGCTTCACATCGATCCTCCAATGCCCGAAATTGATCCTCCTTGTATTGTCGGGTTTCAGCTTTAGTTTTGCCTTCCGCCACCGCGAATTGCGGTCTTGGTTGGCGATGACAATCGTTCGGCCCACGACCCATATGCCGTAAACGAATTGCCGGTTGCTCCTTACGTGCTTTCTCCGTGTGTGCGTACACCTCGTACATGTCTGCAAAGCAGTTGCTCCTCCCCATTCATGGAACGTGACTGAGTTTTGATACCAACTGATGCAGCGCGACTTTGTGGGCTACAGCGAAGATCAACAAATATGAAGCGGATATGTAATTCTAGATCGGAGTCTATCGACGATCTAAGAACTCTTCTCAAAATCTAGAGTCTATCTACGATTTCAAGGAAAATATGAAGAAAACTCGTCTGCGAGTAATTCTTATTCAACAAAATAATAGTCAACATAAACTGAATTGTTAACAAAGACTAGATGCCTTTATATAAGCTAGGCATCTCCTAAGTTAACAAGGAAAAGGAAAACAAACCTAATTAGAAAAGGAAAACTAATCCTAATAGGAAAAGGAAAACAATTCCTAACCTAATTGGAAAAGGAAAACAAATCCTAATAGGAAAAGGAAAACAATTCCTAACCTAATTGGAAAAGGAAAACAAATCCTAATAGGAAAAGGAAAACAATTCCTAACCTAATTGGAAAGGGAAAACAAATCCTAATAGGAAAAGGAAAACAATTCCTAACCTAATTGGAAAGGAAAACAAATCCTAATAGGAAAAGGAAAACAATTCCTAACCTAATTGGAAAAGGAAAACAAATCCTAATAGGAAAAGGAAAACAATTCCTAATAGGAAAAGAAAAACCTAATCCTTATTAAAAAAGAAAATATAATCCTAATTGGAAAAGGAAAACAAATCCTAATAGGAAAAGGAAAACAATTCCTAACCTAATTGGAAAAGGAAAACAAATCCTAATAGGAAAAGGAAAACAATTCCTAATAGGAAAAGAAAAACCTAATCCTTATTAAAAAAGAAAATATAATCCTAATGGAAAAGGGAAAACTCAATCCTTATTCTAAAAGAAAAATTAAACAAACTGACGGCTATGCAATCTGCATCAGAAGTGCATCAACAATAAGAGCCCTAGTTTGTGAACACTTCTGAAGTGCATCAGCATTTAGAACCTTGGTGTGTGGAGGTGACACATTACAAAGGTTCAATACACGCCTATTTAAATGCCAATTAGAATCTATGAAATGACATGACACAACCATATACGAAACTTCTTGACACAAAGTCCACATGTCAGTTGTAATGTTAACTTTGAGAACTCATCTCAACAAAGTTTTTAACTTTTCTATTTCATAAGTGGCAAAGCAATCACTCTTTGCAGTAACCCAAGAAAATTTTCCCAATGCGGTGTGATGGCCATTATAAGCTTGTTAAATAACACATCCTCTACAAACGTAAAGGGAAACTCATAAAAAAGGATCATATGAGAACAAAGTTCTATTGCCTTCCTTGGATCATAAGTAAAATTCGAGATGGTGTTCACATCAATGGACTCCTTAACCTCAACCGCCAAAACTTTTTGCTTCTCCTTGGAGCCTGCGTACGTCAAACAAGATAGCTATAATACCCCGAAAATTATTTCCCTATTTTGAAGGAAATAATTTAAGGATAATTCGACATTTGTTATAATTGATTCTATTTTAGGAGATCCGGATTTGCTAATGGGTAGATAATTATAGGTTTTTATTTTATATAGTATTAGAGGGTTTAAATTGAGGTTTTAGATTTATTTGATTAAAAAAAAAAAGGACAAATGGTTTAATTGTGGATATGGGTCTTTTGTGGTTTAATGGGCTTAGAGGGATAATTTGGTACACTTAGAAGCAGTGGCGGACCTAGACAATTTATATTGGGGGTACCGCTAAATTTTTTTTGAAAGTGCCGAGTGGTAACTTGCATAAGTAGGGGATAAGAAATTTTTTTCTTTTTTTTTTTTGGGTGCTGTGTAAAACTTGAGTAGGAAAACAACAAACAAAATTTTCCTCACGTGGCTCCGCTAGGCAGTTTAAATCTACTATAATTAAAATATTATGGGGAGGCATGGCCATTCACAACATATAATCCCCAAAATTTTCAATAAATTATTGCCTTTTCTCTATATCACAACCTTTTCACTTGGTCTAAACCTGCTATAATTCCCCACCCAAGATCATAACAATGACCCAGTTGGAGTTAGATTTCTGAAACGTTGATGGAATCCTCTATAATGCCAATGCTGATAATTTCCCTACATTGATCTGGATGACATGGAAGGTGGTAACAATCAGAGGCAATAAACAACAACAGTGAGACATAAAATGGCAGAAGAAAGTTAGAATATAAAATCATATTAAAGAAAACAACATACTTCTTCAAGAAAATCTAAATCCACAAATGCAACATTGAGAGACCCTTCCGTGTTCAAAGCTTCCAAGCTGGGAAGAATGCCCACTAAGTAAGCAATTAACAATCTGTATGGTACAGCATCATAAAGCAGTAACTTAATCCACATCCATCGAATACCAGTTAGCAAGCATTAGCCATATAACAACCCCCTATTTGAATTCATCCATAACCCAACAGACAATCCTAATCAAAATGCCAGGTCTTCTTCCATTTGGATCCAAAAAATGTCGATGAAAGCATGAAACAAATACGTGAAGTGCAGCCAGATTAAAAAGCCTTGATCATTTCCTCTATTTCGCAACAAGATAATTATCATTGGAGAAACATTGCAATTCCCATAAGAATTTCTAACAAGTCGACCAAAAGAACGATAACAACAAAAACAACATTAACTCAGCCAAGAACTAATTCTCCCAACCTGTCTAGCAGCACCAAAAAATTAAAGCCCTCCAGGCTTCCCTTGCAAGTCCTTAGCATGTGCGAGAGCTGCCTTCTCATCCCCCTCGGCCAGCTTCTTGTCCAGTTGCTCCAAAGCTTGTCACCGGGAGACAACAACCTTAGACAAACATACGATTCTGAACGCAGGTAGTCTTAGTTATTCTTAGAACATTTTTCTTCACAGTGGATAGGCATTCTTTGGGGCCTTCAAGATCTGCGATACGTCATCTTCGTGCACTCTAAATCACTAAAAAAAGTAATTGTTGAAGGGGGGTCCCCGTGGACACTCCGATGCCAAAGTCAAACAGTTTCTAAGAGAAATATTGTGCTTCGGTGCACAATAATTGTGACAACCCGCACGGGCAAATCAATTAACTAGTAATTGATCCCATGGCTCGTCTCCCAACTTTGTCCCTCATGGAACAAGACTCAGAGATTTCAACATTTCTCATCATAACAACAAACTGCAGTGGAAGACTTTACTTAGCCCATGGCCATTACTACCGCATGTCACATGTATCGGTGTACTATATCATACAATGCAAATTATCTCGCTTGTATTTTACATGCATATTTCTTTTACAAGTCCCACTTTATTAGTATTTTAGCACAAGGTTTTTCTCAAATGTCAGAATTCATGTGCAACAAATATAACAGTGAAAGTTGTAAAATATGCATGTTTTCTTTGTAAACAAAATAGACATGCAGTGCATGGAAAAATAACATCAAGCATTATGTGAGTTAAAACTCACCTGGGTCCAAAAGCGTCTCTGAGTAATCCGACTGATCCAGGTTCTCCAAATCTATGGAAAACCATCTATTAGTCCTACTTCTACTAAAACAACTCTAGAGCAAGGAAAACATGAGCTATGGGACGGCTGGTGAAAATAGGGTTTTCCGGTTACACTCTAGCTGTATGTCCGGGCTTGGAGCCATACGTCCACTGTGACACATCAGGCCGTATGTCCGGTCTCAAGACCATACACCCGTTCCGAGGTTTTCAAGGAGAACCTCATTTTCTCTCCACTATCCGCCTATTCTCCGACTCCTAATGCTAGTACAGACTCCCTAAGGCTTCCTAACTCAAATTATAACCTCCACGCAACGAAACAACACTAAGTTAACAAAATGCTAACTTAAACAGGATTTAAGGCATAACTAAGCTAACAATTACAACTAGCTACAACAAAACAACAATCGAGCAGCATAATGACGTATTTAAAAAGCAAAAGAACCAAACGTTACCTCCTTGAAGTAAAACTTCAAGAGTTCCTTCTCACAAAAGCTCCGAAACACATAAAAACCTCATAAACACTCACAAAACACACTCAAACACGCACTGACAGCCTAGGGGCATCTAAAAACTATGAAAAATGAAAAAGGGTGGGACTATTTATAAGAGAGGGCTACCACCAACTCTCTGAAAACCAGCGGACATCCGTCCAACCCTAGTGTACGTCCGATGGTTTTTGCCCAGTGGTCCAAAGGCTACCTTGTACGTTCAGGTATTAACCATGTGGTATTTCAAAAAGTAGTGTATGTAAGGTGGTCCCGTGTATGTCCGCTGTACGATTTGTAGAGCATACGTCCGGTGGTCTCCCATCATACGTCCTCACTAAAAATGGCAGCGCACATCTGCACTACAGTCCAAATCATCCAATTCATCCCTTAACTAAGCTCCTTATACCTATTTAATTATTTAGGTCACTACAATAATTCAATATGCTCAAAGGGACTAATTGAGCTATGAGAGAGAATATGAGAAGATGTCTATGTACCTTGTGTAGAGGCCAATTTATAGGCTTGAGAGTTAAAGTAGACTTGAACTAGTTCTCCTTGTTTGAGTTGGTTTGGGAGTCTAGAGTTAAGATACAACTCAACAGCTATCATGTAGAGATAAACCTTCAACAACTATCATGTAGAGATAATCTTGAATTGTCATCTTGTAAAGATAAACCTGAATGATTATCTTGTATAGATAATCTTCAGTAGTCATCTTGTGGAGATAATCTTGAATTCATGGGAGCTTGAGTTGGGATTGAGCTTTTTTATTCCAATATAATCCCAATTGAAATATATCTTCTATTCATTAATTAAATGGCCATTGCCATTTAATTAATATCTTCATAGGCCTATCCTTGGCCATTGGGCTCAGATTTGGTGGGCTTGTAGTGTGAATTTATTCCCAACAAAGGGCAATTTTGTAAAGCATAAAATTAGACTAGGGGCTTCTAAGTAAAGGAAATTTTTAAGGCAAGAAGGGAAGAGCTTCACATAAGCTTTCATGTGAAGCAAGGAGATTGCTTGGGGACCATGCAGTCCCTAGCATTTTTCTTACTCATTCGACAGAAAGAGAGGGAGATATGCAAAACAAAGAAAGAGATATGCTAGGAAGGCAACAAGAGAAAGATGGGACTAAATCACAAGAGGAGAGAGAGAGAGAGAGAGAGAAAGAGATTAAATGAGATGAGGGACTTGGCTTCACGTGAAAGGCCATCACGTGAAGCCAAGCAACTGTGATTTGCTGCCACACCTTCACAAGGAAGGTGTGAGCTTAGGCGTGTGAGAGAGAGGCTAAGAGAAAGAGAGTGCATCATGTGTGAGAGAGTTAAGGAGTGGATCATGTGAAGCTACTATGTGCAGCAGCATAGCAACACTTGTTGCCTTCCACGTGAAGCTAGAGAGAGGGAGATGTGTCCCCCCTCATTTGCTATAACAAGGGGGCAACGTGCTCCTTACTGTGCGCATGAGAAATGAGAGGGACAGAAGGACCAAGAGGGAAAGGGAGATCGTGAGTTAGAGAGGGAGAACCATGGGTCTGGAAGAAAGAAAAGAGAAAAGAAGAAGAGGAAGAAAGAGGTTGTTTGGCCCTTTGCCCAACCGAACCCAAGAGAGAGAGAGAGAGATTCAAGGGAGAGAGTGTAACAACCCCGATGGGCAAATCAATTAATTTGTAATTGATCCCATAGTTCGCTTCCCAACCTTATCCCTCATGGGACAAGACTCAGGAATTTCAACTTCTCATAAGTGAGAGACCTTAGTTGAAGACTTTCTAAACTATAGGAATAAAGACAATTAATAAACTACCACACAATTATACATCAGAGCAAATGTAACACATCATAATATAAAAGTAGTCACCAAATGCATCAATCATCAGAACAAAGGATTACAACCCATAACATAATTGTCTGACAAAAGATTAGCAGATCAAATCCAAAGCTTAAGTAATGCTAATGAGATCAGAATCTCAATCATGTTTGCATGGATGGTTCCTCCGTCATCCCATGTGGACTTCAACTGGACTGAGTCCATATCCTCAAAAATAAATTGGATCAAGTCTTGCGCAATCACCCACGTCTGATCCGAAGGCATCCTCGTCTAGGCTAGCTAATAAACCATGCAATTATTCATAATTGAGGGAAAAAACATAAAATAAAGGTGTAAGTCTAAGACTTAATGAACGCATATAATGTCCATGTCAGTTTAGTGATGAAATATAATTTTATAAAGAACACAACAGTTCTATCATGACACTTTTTCATAGGTGTGATATAGATATATGATATATGCATATGATATAGAGTGATAGTTATAGTTCAACAGTATGGTCGACTCAAAATATTACCCCTTCTCAGTAGGGTTGACGCTGTCTCAAGAAACCTGTAATACAATGCCGGTGCCTCGACCATTATACACTACTATTCATAACACTAGCGGCACGACTGAGTCTGACCTCTAGTGGCCCATACCACTAATGATGTACATCCTGAAGTGACCGCCCATTAAGGCTACACCAGGCACGAAACAACCATGATATCCAAGGCCCATATAACACACACATTTGACCATAAAGTTAACATGTATAATAATCTCATGGCCGTTATCCCGCACGTACCGATGTACCATGTCATATGATACAATTTATCTTGTCTGTATTTTACATGCATGCTTTTACAAGTCTCACTTTCGTTAACATAATAAGCATAACGTTTTTTTACAAAAAGGTAGAGTTCATGTGCAACAAGTGCATATCATGAGAGTTGTGTAAATATGCATGTTTTGGTACACAAAATATTCATGCATTCATGGAAAATAATAGCGAGCATTATGTGAATTAAAACTCACCTAGGTCATACAAATTCTCCAAATAATCCTCCAAACAGTTTGGGTTCTCCAAATCGGTGGAAAACCTTATATTATTCCTAATTCTACTAAAATAACCTTAAAACAAGAAAACAGAAGCTATCAAATGGCTGTTAAAATAGCATTCCCTATAATGCTTATGACTGTACATCCAAGCTTGAGGCAAAACGTCCACCCAAAAAATTTCAAGTGGAACCTCATTTTGTTTATGCGTCCTCCTACCATCCCAAATTGATTTCTAAGGCTCTCTAAGGCTTCCGATCTCAAAATAATACCTTCATGCATACGAAAGCACATTTAATAAACATAAATGCTAACTTGCCAAGATTAAAGCATAACCTAGCTTGAAACTCAAAACATCAACTAAGCTAGTCTCACTACAAAAAAAATGGCAAATTAATGACATCCTAAGGTGACGTGCAGAAGGAGAAAAAATGTCACTACTGGGGTAGTGACATTTTTTTTTGTGACATGTAGGCAAATGACAACAAAGTGGATGACTAGAAAAAAAAAAAAAAAAAAAAAAAAATTTAGAATTGCGCATGTCACCCTAAATGACGATGCAAAACTCAAGCGTCACCTTAATAAGGGTGACGTGCAAAATTTTCACACGTCACTCTTGGGGTGACGTGCAAAAATTTTGAATGTCACCCTTAATAAGGTGACGAGTTTTTGTGGTTATAAGTAACAGATTGTTGAATCTAATGTTAATTACTTAATTTGATATTATACAAATGACATTATCATTGTACATGAATACTATGATTAAGTATTTGAATTATTACTAAATCATATAATTAAGTATTGATCTTATAAATTTGTATTATTCAATATATGTTTATAATTATGATTTATAATGTATATGGACTTATAACATACACTGGAAGTGAGAACAAAGTCTCTAGTTACTTAATTATTGTATTTGTATCAATTTGTATATTTATGTCATATTATATATGTATAATCTGTTATTAGATAATCATAAGATTTAATGACCAATTGATCATGCGATATAATCATATAAATTCCAATAACAATATATTAATACTTTAATTGTGGTTATAAATAACACACTGTTAAATCTAATGTTAATTACTTAATTTGATATTATACGAATAACATTATCATTGTACACGAATACTATGATTAAGTATTGATCTTATACATTTATAATTATATTATTTAATATGCATATAATATAATGATATTGAATTAAGTATAACCCATATAACATATATTATTTGATTACTATTATATGTATTTAAATATATATATATAACTATTTTTTGTAATATATTTTGTTTATATATATATACAAGATCTTTGAACGAGCTAACAATTTGTTAACAATTAAATTAACAATGTTATTGATATTATTATTATTATTATTACATTTTAAAAAAAAAATTAGGGTTTTAAGCTTTTAAATGGGTCAGGTTACTTTTAAATAGCACTAGTCGGGTCGGGTCTATCCGATATGATCTGGCTATTTTAAACGGGTCATGTCGGGTTATCCAACTATTTTTCGTGTTATAATCGTGTTATACTCAATTACCCGAATCGGATCATGTCAATTAATTGCTTTTGCTTGTATGCCATAGGCGGAAGAGCAACCCCGACGGTAGCAGGTTTCCAAATTCAAGCCATGTGGGTAAGATATTTCTAGCAATTTCTAGTAAATTTATTTGATTATTGAAGATAGGTACTTTATTAGATGATTTTTAGTTGTGGCTTTTAATCCCTTATTTAAGGTTAGCATTTAGGTTGTTTATTCTTGTGATTTTTTGGGATTGATTATGGTGGCTGGATATTAAGGGTTTAGTTTGGGGATTAGTGTTCTTGACTTATTATTTTATGAAACTTGGGTTGTTAACAAATAGAGCTTTAATGCTTTGATTTTAGAGATAGTTGGTTGAGTATTAATTTGAGGGTATCAATTATGGTTATGACTACAATTATGGAAAGGCGCTTTGCAATTAGCCGGTTATGGTTTTATTGTCATTATTATGATTGGGTACCTTGGGTTCCTATTAATTAGTGTTTTGGTATGTCGTGTTGTTAGCTTAAGAAAGCAGGTTGTCTTATGGATTAAAGTTATGGCATTGCATGGCTCATGGCCAAATGAAGTATATTTTGAGGATTGTCCTTATAGGGGATGAATGATGGTTCTAGGAGTCGTTTATGTCTATTGTAGATGGGATTATTTTAACTAGGGTATTATGTGACACTAATATAGGATTTTTATATAAAGACTCTAAGAGGGTTTTCAAGGGATCAAGCGCATTAATAGAACGCTACACATCGGTTTGTGTCAAAGTAGGATTTGAGGATCAAGGTAAGTAGGCTATTTTGTGTTAGTATTTTTCATGAATAATGACCCGGTGCATTTTATATATAATGCTTTCAAAGGCAAAATCAGGTTATCTCTTGAACTAAATAAAATACCATTTTATGCATGAAAGTGTGACAAGAGCTATTTTTATAATTGTTGTCTCGAAATTTTACATGAACTATTTATTAGGATATCTGATAATGTTATATGTGATATGATACTATTTATGATGTGATAAATGTGGTGACACCGATTCCGAGTGTGTTATGTGTATATGATTGGAAACAGTGCAACACACCATTTGTTGGGTATGGCCTTAAAAGCCGTTAACCCTAAGTAAAAGGGGTTAGGCTAATAAAGTTCCATAGATAGGGGATGAGCAGACCAATCCTTGCCGGAAGGTGATGTGTAGGACATGCACAACCTTACTCTGGGGGTTAAACAAAGCAAGTTATGTTATTGGAAATTTGGTATTACTTTGTAGATGGCACAAGTAGTTGCAAACAAAGTAACGGTTTGGTTTATATTAATTATAATATTTTGCCCAATGAATATTTTATAAATCACAACATCCATGTTTAACCTTTTTATCTAGATATAAATTGTTCATTGTCACACACTAGCACGAGATTACATGTTTATTAAGTCATCAGACTTACCATTTACTTTTCCACACCAAGGGAGCATGACAACATTTTATAAAGGGGAAAGCTAGGGTTGAGTAGACTGGACCTAGAGATAAATGCAATCGTTAAATGTGAAGGTATTGATCGGACTATGACTTGAAGACCGTAGAACTACAAAGGTTATTTGTGGTATCTAGTATTTGAGATGTATTTGTATATTGTAGGAGTGTGTAACTATTCTTAAAGTATCATGTATAATTGATGACTCAACTTATACTAAGATTTTAGTAATATTCTGATTGTAATGATAAATGCTTCCAGATCGAAATAAATTTATGGACTTTCCCTACTTAATTACTCTGATTGAGAAAATTAGATCCTTATGGGCTTATCAATTTTGTGGTTTAGTTTGGGAGGCGCTTGATAATTTAAGGGGTTTGCTAGGGGCTCTCCTCGTAATGTTCTCCTGGCGTTCTCTCAGTCTTATGTAGAACATGATTTAAGAAAAAATAAAATTGTAGTACCTTTTTTTGGCAACATATTAATTTTTATGAGTTAATATTTAGGTTCTAATACTTTAAAACTTGTTTTTTTATTCAAAACTAAAACCTAAGGGTGGAAGGTTAACCCTTTAGGAATGGTATCACCCAAAATGGATTTAATCATCCTAAATTTAGTGCTAATGTCTTAATTTTGGTGCTAATACCTAAAAAGACTGGTAGTGGAGGCCATTACAATTTTTTTTTTCTTAAATCATGTTTTACGTAAGTCTGAGAGAATGTCAGGAGAACACTATGGAGAGAACCCCTAACATTTTTCATAATTTAATTACCAGTTAATTAAATTATCAAAGCGTTATAATAACAATCTAAGGTCGTAAGATATTAAGAGGGCGCAGTGCAATCACTCAGGCATGTTCAAATTGGTGTTATAGCTTAAGATAACTCTAAGAAGATATGAAAGAAAAGATGCTTGTGAAAAATAAAATAAAATTGGATTTAGATACATATTGATACCTAAGAGCTGACCTTTTTGGTAAGCCCTTTCCAATGTATTCATCAGTTGTAGAACAAAAGAAATACAACTTAATCATCAGCCTAGAGGTATAGCCAAATAATCACTTCTAATAAACCATACATATAATGTACCAACAAATAGAGATGGAACCTTCTTCAGAGAAATTATACAAAAATTAAAATTAAAATTAAAAAAAAAAAAAAAAAACCTACAAGATCTAAGATTTCCCTCCAATCATTTTACCATGATTGCCAATCTCACAGGATTTTTTTTTTTTTTTTAATATCAAAAATAAATCAAACCAAGTGAACTAAAAGAATTACGAGTAGAGTAATACTATATAACAGATGCACCTATATTATTGGAAATGGAAGAGATGCTCAAAACTTGGAGAAAGATCAAGTGATTCTCATTAGTATAGTGTGTAAAATATATATACTAAGACTATTAGAAGAATAACTAAATAGAATTAGTTTAACACTAACTAATTACAACAAAATATTACAAACAAAATTACAACTAGCTGCCAACTCATTTAACTAATCTTCAACTTAATCCCTACAATCCTGGAGTCAACTGCAAACTGTGCGAGCTAGGGTGGAGTTAGTGTGCGAGTAGTTTGGCTGCTTTGGCTACTTGTAAGCTTAACTTCAATACTCCCCTTCAAGATGAGGATCATAAAACTCATGAAGAATAAATGTTATGAAGACCCATCTTGGACACCAAAGGATAAAACAGAGAAGAACCAAGAGCCTTTGTAAATATATTTGCTAATTGATGTTGGGATGAAACATGAAAGGTTCGAATGATGCCCATTTGAAGCTTTTCTCGTACAATGTGACAATCTATGTCAATATATTTTGTACGCTCATGGAAGACCGGATTAGCAGCTATGTGAAGAGTAGCTTGACTGTCACAATACAGCAATACAGTTTGAGGAGTAACCTGTAAATATTGAAGAAGTCCCATGAAGAAATGCATTGTTCACATCCAATTGGTGGAGATGTCACCCCTTTGCAACTGCAACTGCCAAAAGAGTTCTCACAGTTGTAAGCTTAGCTACAGGAGAAAAATTCTCATAATAATCCAATCCTTCACACTGATTATAACCCTTGGCCACCAACCTTGCTTTACACCTCTCCAAAGTCCCATCAGACTTTAACTTCACCTTATAAACCCACTTGCATCCAATAGCATGCTTTAAGGCAGGGAGATCAACAATTGACCAAGTATTGTTGAGTTCAAGAGCTTTCATCTCATTATCCATAGCCTCATGCCATTCCTCAAACTTGACAGCTTGATTATAAGACTTTGGCTCAACAATTGCAGAAACATAAACTAAAAAGTTTCTGATTAGAAAAAAGATTGTTATAAGAAAGAACTGAGGATAAGTCATAAGGAATACCTGAAGTTGGAAAAACTTGTGTGGGTTCTGATGTGGAGGCAACAATATGACAATGATAGTCAAGCAAATATCCTGGTTGTTGTTTTACCCTATAAGACTTTCTAAGTTGATGACATTGAGTTTCTAAATGTAGACTTTCAAAATCAAAATTGAATGACATATCAGTAGAAATTTGATCTGAATTAGAATTCAATGTATTAGGAAATACATCTAAACTAGAATTACTAGACTCTGTAGAAATTGGAACAATATGATTTGATGAAGTAGCTAATGATTCAGGAAAACTAGAATCTTGAATAGGTAAAGGAATTACTAAATTAGTAAAAGACATTTTTTAATCAGGGTATTTGATTGCATAAGAAAAATGGTTTCATGAAATATAATATCTCTTAATACAAACACAGATTTAAGATTTAAATCATAAAGTTTGTACCCTTTAATGCCATATGGATATCCAAGAAATATACACGGTTTAGCTCTAGGATCAAACTTATATATGTTTTTAAGAAGAATATTTGCATAACAAAGGCAACCAAATCAAAATTGAATGACATATCAGTAGAAATTTGATCTGAATTAGAATTCAATGTATTAGGAAATACATCTAAACTAGAATTACTAGACTCTGTAGAAATTGGAACAATATGATTTGATGAAGTAGCTAATGATTCAGGAAAACTAGAATCATGAATAGGTAAAGGAATTACTAAATTAGTAAAAGACATTTTTTAATCAGGGTATTTGATTGCATAAGAGAAATGGTTTCATGAAATATAATATCTCTTAATACAAACACAGATTTAAGATTTAAATCATAAAGTTTGTACCCTTTAATGCCATATGGATATCCAAGAAATATACACGGTTTAGCTCTAGGATCAAACTTATATATGTTTCTTAGAAGAATATTTGCATAACAAAGGCAACCAAATACTCTCAAATGAGAATAAGTAGGAATTGATTTGAATAACAATTCATAAGGAGATTTATTATGTAGAACAGAAGTAGGAATCCTATTAATTAGATGCACTATAGTAAGAACACAATCTCCTCAGAATTTTAAAAGTAAATGTGATTGAAATCTAAGAGATCTTGCTACATTCAGAATATGTTGGTGTTTTTGTTCAACAATTGAGTTTTGATGTGGTGTTTCTACACAACTAAGTTGATGAAGAACACCTTTTAATGCATAAAAATCACTCATGTTGAACTTAAAACCATTATCTGACCTTAAGGATTTGATTTTAAAATTAAATTGAGTTTCAACCATATTAAAGAAAGTTTGAATATGGTTTCTAGTTTGAGACTTATGTTGTAAAAAATGAATCCAAGTAAACCTTGTATGATCATCTACAATGGTTCAGAAATATGAAGATCCATTAATAGATTTCATAGCAAAAGGACCCCAAATGTCACAATGAATTAAATCGAATGGTTGTTTAGAAACATATGTGCTATGAGGAAAAGATAACCTATGCTGCTAGGAATTACAGGGGAAAGCATCTTTAAAGGTATATCAGAAGGATGGCTTAATCTAAAATGCCACAAACTAGTGTTTACAGATTCAACAAAGAAACTAGTAGATGCCAAACTAGTTACTGCATTATTAATCTTGGAAGAACTAAAATTGAAATTTATAGAATTCAAAGGCAAAACAGAAATTGGAGTTTGCAGCAAATGATATAGCCCACCAGCCTCTTCACTCACACCAATCGTTGTTCAACTTATAAAGTGCTGAATGAAGTAGAATTTGGGTAAGAAAATGAAACAATATTGTAATGATTTAATCAATTTGCTAACATATATCAAATTGAATGAAAACAGAAGGAATACAAAGCACATCATTTAAGATAAATGATTCTGAAATCTTAATTGTGCCAGTGTGAGTAACTGATGCATGTTGTCCATTAGGTAATCTTACTGTTTTTGAAATAACAGAAGTAATGGTTGTGAAGAATGAAATGAAACAGATCATGTGATCTGTAGCTCCAATATCAATGATCCAATGAGCTTTGACATAATTTGTTAATGAATTTTGCTGAATTAAAGAAGTGGAAGATGCAAAAACAAAATGTTTTGTATCTAGAAAAGAAAGTTTAGAAGATACTGAAAAATTACCTGCACGTGTCAGGTTGGAAGAAGTTTCACCTTGAATAAGATTTGCTTAAATCTGATTGGTGAGTGAAGCTTGATTGGCAAAAAACCCAATTTTTGGAGTCAGAGGCTTGAACATGTCCATAAGTTGTTGACATTGTTCATAGGTAATTGGCAAGCGAGGAGTAGTGTAATCAGAGACTTGATTAACAAGATATGGAGCATTTCTTCTTCTGTTAAACTTGCAACTAGGTGGAAAACCATGAACTCTATAACACTTCTCCACAGTGTGTCCAGGAATGCCACAATGAGAGCATATAGGCTTGTCCTTGCGATTATGATAAGATCTGTTAGGAACAAACCAAGTTGGAGGTGTAACCTTAGTACATAAGGCATTAGTATTCTAATTGAAAGACAAGCTTGAAGAAGACATCAAGCGTTGCCTCTCCTCTTGAACCACAAGTGAGAAAATCTTATTGATTGAAGGAAGTGGATCAATCAATAAAATTTGGCCTCGAACATGTGAATAGCTCTCATTAAATCCCATTAGGAATTGATAGACGTGCTACTAATGATGATAAGACATGATAGTCTTCAAGGCTCCACAAGTGCATGTAGGAATTGGTTGATGATTTCCCAGCTCATCCCATAAGCCTTTTCATAGCAGTGAAATAGGTACTTACATAGCTATTTTCTTGTGACAAGGAAGAAATAGCCTTTTGTAGCTGGAAAACACGTGGTCCATTATGCTGAGAAAAATGATCTTGAAGATCATTCCACATGTCAGATGCATCATCAATGTAAATGATGCTAGTGGCAATCTCCTTGGAGACAGAATTCAGCAACCACAAAAGAACCATGTTGTTGCATCAAGTCCATGTAACACCAGTGGAATCAGTAAGGTTGGCTGGCTTAGGCAGAGTGCCATTGACAAATCAAGCTTGTTTTTGGCTGATAGAACTAGGGGTGGGCAAATTAACCTGTTACCGATTAATTGACCGATTATCGATATTAACCAAACCGATATAACCGTAACCGATAGTTATTAGTCGGTAATCGGTTAAAAAATTTATACCGATAAGCTTATCGGTCGATTAATAATTTATTATCGGTTAACCGATATGATCGATAAATATTTTTATTTTTTATTTTTTTTATAATTTTATAATTTTATAATTTTATAATTTTATAATTTTATAATTTTATAATTTTATAATTTTATACTTTTTACTCTTTTGATTTTTATTTTATAATATAAAAAAGATGTAGTGGATTAATATTATAAAAAAAAAAAAATTCAATAAGCTATTTTAGCCATATATATATTTAGGCCCCCAAAAGGGTCAAAACAACTAATTTTTAATAAGTTATTCTAGGCTTTAGCCCAACAAAAAGTATTTGACCTCTTAAAACAACTAATTTTTGGCCCAATTAGTAACTAGTAAAAAGCTCAATAAAAAGTTAACAAAAACCGGTTTAACCGGCCGGTTTAACCGATTACCGATATAACCGATTAACCGATTAACCGATAGCTTATCATTCGGTAATTGGTCAAGAATCGATTAACCAATAGCTTATCGATCGGTAATCGGTAACCCTATTAACTGGACCGATATGACCAATACCCAACCCTAGATAGAACCATCACCAATGCTCTCTTCCATGAATTATAGTTATCACCATTGAGTGGTGTAGAAACACTCATGGTGCCTAAACTATCACCATGATGCAGAAAGAAAGGATTAGAAGAATCTATTTCTGATGAAGTAGTAGGAATAGCAGTGGCATTTTTAGGAATCACCATTGAAGAAGTAGGAAGAAAAGAATGAAGAAAATGAAGAAAGAAGATGCGGAAGAATCAAAGATTTTCAAAGAAAATGCTTTGATACCATATTGGAAATGGAAGAGATGCTCAAAACTTGGAGAAAGATCAAGTCATTCTCATTAGTTTAGTGTGTACAATATATATACTAAGACTGTTAGAAGAATAACTAAACAAAATTAGTTTAACACTAAAAGCATCTCCAACAGACGCTTCATCTTAACTATTTAGCTAAATTTCCAAATTTTCGTCCTCCAACAGAATGGCTAAACTAACAAGTTCTCTTGTAGATGCTACAGTAGACTTTCATATATGAAAGTCTACTGTAGCACCTATTAAGAGTTTTTTATGATTTTTTCTCTCTCTCCCTCCCTCTCTCTCTCGCTCGTCTTCTTCCCCAACTATAGCATTTTCACGAACAGTTCATTGTAGCATTTTCAGAAAACATATCCAAACATCCAAATAGATCCTCATTTTTTTCATCATAAAAAAAAAAAAAAAAAAAATTATAACGGAACCTGTTGCTACACGAGTGGCTTGCACTCCATGAGCTAGGCGATTTGCTCGTCGAGGTCCATATTGCTCTTCTTCTCCGGAATCAGACCATGACGAAACCCATTCACACATTTTCCGGCGAAACCCATTTCGACGGAACCCATTCATTGAAACCCATTTCGACAAAACCCATCGGAACCCATATGTGCAAATATGGGTGTTTCAGAGAGAAAAGAAAGAGAAGAGGAAGAGAACAGGAAGAGAAGAGGAAGAGAGATTTGTGCAGATACTAGTGTTTTAGAGAGAAAAGAAAGAGAAGAGGAAGAGAAAGATGGGGAAGAAAATGGGTGGGTCACGACAGCGGAGTGTGTAAAATGAAAAAGATAAAAAATAATAATAATAATAAATATATTAAAAAATGATATTTAATTAAAAGAAATGGTTAAAATAAATGTTCTGCTGGAATGTGTAATGAAAAATTAATAGCTAAAATGAAAAAAAGTAGTATTTTGAATAACTAAAATGAAATGTATTGCTAAAGATGCTCTAACTAATTACAACAGAATATTACAAACATAATTACAACTGAATGCCAGCTCATTTAACTAATCTTCAATTTAATCCCTACAATCCTGGAGTCAACTGCAAACTGTGCAAGCTAAGGTGGAGCTGGTGTGCGAGTGGTTTGGCTACTTTGGCTGCTTGTATAAATATCTAGCCACATTGCCAATCTACCATTGAATTTTTATTTTCTTTTAACACTGGCGAATCAAAGGGTAGATTGGCAATGTCATTATCTACAAACACAAACCAAAGCGTTTAGGTTGAGAAAGTTAAGAAAGTACCTTAATTTTTATCTGAGTCCTAATCCTAGATGGGGTAGCTCCTAGCTCCAAAGAGCTCTCCGAATTCCGCCTGTGGCTGGCGGTTGTTTTGGGTGACGCGTCGAGTGGAGGAGTAAATGAACACTCTTCTGGGTTGCCTTGAAAATCACCAATTATGTAGAAGGGAGCGTGGAATTGTGGGCTCGAAGTGTATTGGGCAGGTGGGGCGTGTATGGAGAGAAGTGAGGGCCCAAGAATCAAAACTTGACAGCAGTGACGAGAAATGTCATGGAAGAAGAAGAAGAAGGCGGTAGGTATTTGTAAAAGCAAGCAGACATGCATTAGTGGTGTTCATAGAGTTGTGAGTTTCCCAGCATGTGAAATAGCGTGGGAGGGAAGGAGGGAAGTTCTCTGAACGGCGATCGGACGTGAAGGGCTCCCCTCAGTCGCGTCAAAACTTTTTAAATATTTTAATTCTACTTTAACTAAAAATTATAATTTATTGATAAAACTGTTTTATATACTTTTTACATAAATAATCTACTTTAATTAAGAGAAAAAAAAAAAAAAGAGTAAATAATTAATGTGATACAAAATAGATAGAATATTTGAGTTTTTTTGTTAAATAGTGAAAAAAATTGTTTTACAATTTTTTTTTAAATAGTAATAATTTTGTAAGTTAAATTGTTAAGGATTTGAAAATTTTAAGATTTGTGCAAGTCTATTGCCAAACAAAAACTGATTTTTATACTTTTTACATATATAATCTACTTTAATTATGAGGACAAAAAAAAGAGTAAATGTTATTTTATTTTTAGATTTTTTACACTAACGATGTTTTTAGGATTGCTATTTCTTAAAAATAATCTGCATTTTTAAAAAATATCATAAAACATAAGGTATTTGGTACTGCGATTTAAAAAGCACTTAATTTAAAATAGGAAAAAAATATGATATTTCTATAAGCAGTGTATGGATGCTTATTCGAAAAGGCGCAAATTTTAAACCAAAATCACGATTTCGTATAACAAAAATTTGATTATATATATATTAATATGTTTTACTAAACATCTTTGCAATTTTTAAAATATAGTTAAACATTTTACAAAATCATGATTTGGCCTCTAAAATTGCAATTTAGCAATTAAAATTGAACAGTGCTAGGGGTACCAAAGTTTTTACCAAAAGAAACTTACCAAACTAATTTTAAACCTAATTGGAGAAAATAGATTGTTTGAGATTGTGATTCGAAAACGCATAAAATTCACTTTTTCAAATCGCATGTAAAGAAGTGCTTTTTGAAAAGCACATGAATTTGAATCGAAATTGCGAAGTTAAAGGCTAAACCATAATTTTGCCAAATGATTAACTGTTTAAAATCATATTTTCAAATTGTGCGTTTTAAAATCCCTAATATTAATTGGCACTTTTGAAATCGCAAATCCAAACAAACCATAAGAAGATTATACTTAGTCTAGAGACCCCTTGTTCGTATTTGTGCCACTTCAGTATCAACTCTAATATCATTTGATAGGGAGATTAGTCCCTTAAAGAGTCTTCCGGTTAATATAATTATTGCTTGAAAATGTATTTTAACCGCCTACCCCTACGTCTAAATATATAATATAAATATTTATATTATTATATATAAAGATAGGCATTTAACATTTATTAACAGATTACCCTTATTCCTAAAATTGCTAATCGTTCTGCTCTAATCATTTAGTACTTTTTTATAATTGTCTAATTGCTTACAAAAGTAGTTACGCAATTAACAATTATTAGGCAGCTATAACCACCCCATTTATGGATGTCTAGTCACATCAATCCAGTAACATGCAATACTACTCATTTTAAAGTAACTAGTTCAAAATTAAAGCCTCTATTTGTTAATGTATTTTGAAAGTTATTTTTTTATTTTTTATTTGAAAAAGTGTTCTAAGGATTAATATAAAGGTAAAAACTGTTTTTGTGTTTTTAAGAATATTTTATGTTCAAGTTTTTTAATGTTTTTGTTTAGAGAAGAGAAACGGAATGACAATAAAACAAAAATTTTAACACAGACAAATCATTTTGCAGTTTGAGCATTTTTTTTTTTAGGGATGATAAAGACCCAACTTTTTTGCCCAACTTTTGTCTTTTTTTTTTTTCTTTTTTTTAATAAAAAAAAAAAACTAAAAATGACCATTTTTCTTCAGAAAAATGCAATTTTTATTTTTTAAAAAACACCAATAAAAAGAATGACAAAAAAATATATTATTGCTTTAGACACTTTTTTTTTTATCTTTTACTTTGTTTTTTTTAAAAGAAAATAAAAAAGACAAAAATTGAGCAAAAGAGCAAAAAGGTTGAGTCTTTAACATTTTCTCTTTTTTTTTAACGTGGTTTGAGCATTTCGATAGGCTTTTCTTACTTTATAGTCAGAGAGGGAGGTAAAGCAAAAACAGAGTTCATAAAAATAGCTGATAAAATTGTGCAAACAGGGTAAAAATGGCCAATTAAAGCTTACTTCAACATCACTGTAGAATGTGAAGCATGGTTATGCACACTATCTTGGAAAGCCATTCTCCAGCTAAAAATCCAGATCACACACCTCATGCCATATAAGGAACATGCTAAATTTGCAAAGAAGGGTCTGTTGAACGGTTCTATGATGTGCTGTAGTTTTATCTATGGTCCAAATTTAATTTTAAGTTTTTTATGAGAAAGAGAGTGAAATAATCTAGACCATTAAAAAAGCTACAGCAAGTATGTTGTAGTTTCTTGCAACACCTAAGCCAAATCCTATGATACAAACCATTCAGCTCGAACTCTGCTTGAAAACATAGCAAACAAATAACAGAAACACTCAAGCTGAAAGCATTTATTATTATAACTAAGAATAAGTACTTTTTCATGCCCCAATCGATAAGAGAACAAACTGAAGAACATCTACACTATATAAAGGTATCCAGCAAACAAGAAAATGATCATACAAACAAAGCAATTGCACAACAAATCTTATCATCAAAGATCGATCTCAGGTCTCAAATAATTTAGGGGCAATAAAACAATATAATCCAACCCATCATGCAGCAATCTGACCACATAGCAACTTGCGGATCTGCAATAAGAAAAACAGAAACTTGGTTCAAATGACAGTCTCAGTGCATATGACTATTATTCTAACTCCATAAGATAACAAGTACTACAAATTTCTCGCATGAGATATCTTCCACTTTAATGACATCATATCTAATAACTCAGTCACTAAAAGACCCTAAGGATTAACTCAATTAGCTGAAAAACATGCTTCACGAAACAGAAGTCACTAGTTCGAATCTCCTCTTCCTCTTTCTCTTGAGGCCAATTACTTATTGAAAAGAAAAAAAAGAACTTGGTCATTGAAGAAAATAATCAACATTGGCAAATGATACAGTGTAGGGGAGCACAAATAATTGATACTTTTTTCTAATATAATAATTACCTAAGCAGAATGACTAGAAATAATATCCCAATGCATGAGGCAAGTGACTACTAATAAAACAACTAAGGCAGTTTATGTATGCTGTCTCTATATATTTATGTAATACAAGGTGAAGTACCTCTGGAAGCTTTTTACGGAACACGACATCCAACCGTGCATCAAGTGTGTTCTCACAAACAATCTTTCCATCTCGAGAAGCCAACACTACACCTCCAGAGCTGAACAACAACAAAGATTATTAGAAAGCTTTTCCATCAATATATTTTCAATAACAAAGAGCTGTTAAGAATATAAGATGTTAGCAAGCCAATTTCAATCTTAACTAACTGGCTGGCTGCTACACAATTAACAATGGAAAAGGGAGGATGATTCTGAAATTTCAGAAAGATCTGTCTAAAAGCTGCTTTTGCAGCCTGATAACTAGTTCAGCAAAACTTGATACAACGCAGCCAAACCACTTTGCAAAGCCCCAAACAGCACATATGATGGGTAATTGGCAAAGTAAATGGAATCTGGCAGAATCTTAGTGTATCAATTTAAACAAAAAACTTACCAGTAAGAACTATGGGCATTATGATGGGTAGGAGCGGGTGGAAGATAGACTTTCTGGTCAACTATGATCTCAGGTGAATGAACATTTGCTTTCTCAGAATATTCCTGTGCTGCTGAATCCAGCACAGACTGCACCATCTTGAGATCATCTTCCCGACAACGTAATAAGACAGCAGGCTCTTTCAGTCTGAGCAAACTCTGCAACACAGATTGTAATCTTAGTACTATCAGAAAGCCAAGCTACTGATATTTACCAACTTTTTCCCATACATTGTGCTCAAACTCGAAGTAATTAAAAATCTTTTTGGCATCCGTTAAAAGATCACATGGATCTATTTCTCTTATATCATTTAACAGCAACAATCCATCTGACAATGGATCAATTAAGAAATACAAAACCATCACCAAAAATGACTGAAAACAACTCAAGTGACCATCACAGATGATGGCAAGGTCGGTTTACACTTTCAACTGCAGTTAAAGCTTATATGGGAAGTATTTCATATTCTTCAAAGATAATTATATGTGTATACTAAACATGTTTGCTTAAGTATATTGTATACTCTAATAACCTATTTCTCTACTCTGAAAGTGATCTGAATTAAACTACCAAAGAACATAAACAAGACTACAAGATCTATACATGTAAACAATTCCATCACCTACTTAAAAGCCGAAGCAAGTTACTCACAGGTATCAAAATATGATTTCAGATTGATCAATACAAGTGTTAAACTACGGAACAGGAAGTCGGGTTTTGCTGACCTGAACAATTAGATCTTTTAGAAGCCTTTTGTACACATGGTGATCACGGCTCACATTCAAAAGCTCCTTCAATGCGGCCTCTTTCATGGAATTAACCACATCATCTTGCGCTTGAAGAACTTTTATCCGAGAAGCATTAAGCTGCATCGAGTACTCACTGCAACACACAATTACAACAATCCATTATAGGTCCACATTATTCCTATTCCAAAGAAACATTTCAGCCAAACTAATTGAATTCCTATATTTATTAGGACATTTAGCTCCATTCAATCTCACTGATATTCTAACATCTAATTAACATCTACAAAACCCTGCTAAACGATTTGTATCAGTCATCACACAGCAAAACAGAAACATAATAATATCACTAACTGAACCAAATCCAAGATCTTGTGAAGTTGAAATTCAACTTTGAACCTATCCTAGCCACATAACCGGAGGAAATTAACCAAATCCAAGCTTATGGAAGTTCAAATTCAACTTCTAACCTATCCTAACTACAAAAGGTGAGGAAATTATCAGCCACACGAATTGAAACGAGAAATCGAAATCAAACTCCAGGGAAACAATTTACATCTTCCGAACTTCGACTTGCCCCATTCAATCTCACCGATATTCAAAAATCTAACTGACGTAGTTAACAACCTACAAAAATATTCGTTTCATTCACCACACACAGCCAAACAGAACCACAATAATATCACTAATCGAACGAAATCCAAGCTCTTGTGAACTTGAAATTCAACTTCTAACCTATCCAAACAACAAAAGGCGAGGAAATCAAGCAACCGCGCGAACTAAAACGAGAAATCGAATTGAAATTCCAGGAAAAAAACTTACATCTTCTTTCGAACTTCGACTTGCTTCTGTTTCCGCTCATACTCTTGCCTGATCTTCTTCTTCTCAGCCTCGACCAGTTGCAACTTCTCTATATTGAATTCCTGCAAAGAGAAAAAAACACGATCACGTAGAAGCATAAACATACGGTTCATATACGTAGGCGATGAGGAATTGGGCGTACTTCTTCAGCGGAGACGGAGATCTCGTTGGCCTTCTCTTCGGCTTCCTGGCGGATGAACCTCACCATCTGCTGGATCTGCTTGGAGACATCGGCGTCGTTCATTTTCGCTTCGATTCGGATCCGAGAGTGTTCCGAGCAGCGGTTTTCTGGGGAGCTTCCTCGATCTTGATTTAAGGACTAGACGACGAGAGAGCAAAGGTTTATATGGGTTCGTCAGTTTGTCTGGCGTACATTCTCGTCTCTAAGAACTTCTCTTAGTTAGTTGAAATTATATTAATTATATCAGTGATATTATATAACAATAATAATAGGAATCTCTTTTCTCAAAAAAAAAAAAATAATAATAATAATAATAATAATAATAATAGGAATCTCGTTTGGGTGTGCAATTTTTTTCTATTTTACTTAATTTAATTCAAAATTGCAAATATCAATGACAAAAAAGAGTTGAAATTATGTGTAGGTTGTTTTAAGAATATAAAATTTAATAATAAAATATCTAATTAAAAAATAAATTATATATATATTACAAAAAAAAAAAAAGTGGGTTTGAACCACCTCTAAAGGTGACTGAGCCACTCCCAAGGTGTTTGGATCGGCCACTTGAAACTGATGGGAGATGGCTCGGCCACCCCCAGTTTGATGGGAGTGGCCGATCCATCCTCTAGGGTTGGATCGGCTACCTCTAGACTCTTAGAGGTGGTTGGCCACCAACCCCTTTTTTTTTTTTATAATTTTCATGATTTTTAAAATTTTTATTTGAAATTTTTTTATTAGTTTGGTTGAATATTTTAAAAATTCTGAGTTGAGTTTAGTATTAGTGGTGTCAAATCAACCTAAAAAAAAAAAAATGTTTGAGAAAGTTGGGAAGAATATCCTTCTCAAACAAAGTGTTTTCCGGGTATTCTTTGTGTTCTCGTGTTAGTAAGATATAATTTTTTAAAAAAAGATATTATTGTCTGTGTTCTCGTCTTAGGAAGATAATATCTATTTCTCGTCTTAGGAGAATTCGAACTAGTGACCCATGTTTTATTAGGAGTGGTTCCAGTAGATTGAGCTATCTCTTAAGAACAAAAATAATAGTAATGCTATAAGGCTTTCTAGAGTCATCCTAAATATGATGTGACTTTTAAAATCACCAATAGATCAAAAGTCAATAAATTACATATTAAATTCAATGGTAATTTTAAAAACTATGTCACATTTTGGATGATTCTAAGAAGATTCTAAAAAGTCTTATAGCATTACTCCAAAAATAATATCTCCTTAAAACTAGGAGAACACCAAAAAAACATCAAAAACACTTAGTGTAATAATATCAATATAGCCTTATGTCCATAGGCATCTCAAAAATCAATCTAAAAATATTTTTTTTGTAAATAAATATATTCACAAGTTAAAAAATATATATATACGAAAATGCATTTGTCCCCATGAATTGATAGCTTACCTGCATGGAATAGAATCTTTTTTAGTTCAAATGAACAGTAGGTTAGTTATATTTGAAAGATATTTTTATCTTTTTACTTTTTCAGGTGATAAAAATACCCTCCAATATAACTAGATGAATATCCTTCAAACTCCCATTTATGACTTTTAACACCTTAAACTACAATTTCCTTTTAAGGGTAAAATATTCATTATTCCATTTGGTTTAACGATTTTATTTTTACTCACCTCAATTTCAATTGTATGGCAGATACTCTGCTAATTATTTAAAGTTGAAATTCCTTTTTTGCCCTGCAAATTGTCACGTGAATGTTAGATTGGGCTAGAGCTAAAAAGTGCATATCTCTCAAGTATGTTGGGGTTAAAAACTTAAAAGATACAGATTGTGGTTTTTCGATTCTAAGTGGACCAACTGAAGATTTTGTTTTATGAATTAATTGTTAAAAGACTTTATTGAACTTTGATCTAAAATAGAGGTTCCTCTATCTTATCTGGGAACTAGGGGTGTTAAGAGAGCAAGTTGCTCGCGAGTGAGCTCGGGCTCGGTTTATATAAGTTTAGCTCGTGCTTAGCTCGAATATTAAATAAAGTGTTTCGTGAACATAAATCCTGGCTCGAATATTAAACGAACCAAGTTCGGCTCGACTTGGCTAAGCTCATGAGCAATTCGTATAAGACTCGAATTGATAGTTGTTCACATAATTAATCATATTAATATTAAAAATTGATGATTTTTTTTTTCTTCTAATATGCATCATTTTATAAAATGATGCATATCATCTCTCTTCGAAATCAAGTGTCTTACTGTATTGACTCAAGCTTCATACTCGGCTAACCAAACTAAACAAATACTCATGCAATCTAGCTTTTTGAGCTATTTAAGAGTACTTGAAGTTTAACTTTATAATAAAAAAATTAAATTAAATTAAATATAAGAGCCAACTCGCAAATTGACTCAACTTATTATGAGCTTGAGATCGATTTTTTGGCTCGTCCTTAAGCTCGACTCAAACTCGAGCTCGGGTAAAATTTAAACAAGCTGAGCCCAAATAAGGAAAGTTTGCTCAAGCTTGGCTCGTTTACACTCATATTAGGAACACATATATTGATTATCATAATTTATGTCTACACCATTCACATCATAGCAACAATTTTTTTTTTTTTTTTTTTTATCAAAATGAAATTTATAACATAATGGAAATACATAAATACATGCATGCGCATGAATATGTGATTGGAATTAGCGTCTCAGCTTTTGTCAAAAATATTTTTTTAATGTTTCTGTTTGGTAAAAAAACTAAAAAAAATACTTTAATTTAGTTGCAAAAATGACAATAGGGGACATATAATGTGTTTTTGTTTATTTATTTATTTATTTTCATTTTATGGCAACCATTTTATATTAAAATGGTCAATGTTATTATTATTATTATTTTTTTTTTTTTGGTAATGATTTATGTAACAAAACATCAACATTTTCTTTCTTTCTTTTTGTACTTATTTTAAACAAAACATCAAAACCTTCATAGGTTCTAAGCTATAAATAAACTTTAAATACAAAACTATAATAATAATAAAAAGAAATAAAGAAACATGAATGTGGAATAATAAAAAATAAACATCATTAAATTAATAATATGTAATTTGTCAAAAGCAGCATCACAACACTTCAAAGTATTTAACACATAAAAATAAAATAAAATAAAATCAATGGGTCATAAGTAGATTGGCAATACAATCAAGCTCAATATTTATAGAATTTTTATTGGATGTCTCTCATTGTTATATACTTGACTCATCTTGTGATTCATCATCGCCTATACTTTCAATAGTTAGTAATTAAATCCTTAGCATCATCATATTGTTAGAACTCAGTTTCCTTTATTGCATGCTTCCTAATGAAGTTATGAAGAGCTATAAACACAACTACAATTTCACTTGTTTATCACAAGGATAATTCAACATGCTATGCAATATTTTTCAATTATTTTTTTAACCTCCAAATAATTTAATGATTTGGGCATATAGCATATAAAATGTCTTTTACATGCATATTACCAAATTCATCATACTTATTATGCATGTGAAAGGTCTTAGGATTGGGTGTGAGCAACGTGGTTATCACACAAGGTCTTAGTTCATAATCCTTGTATCCTTAAATGTATAAAATTCACAGTCAGTAAATGGAACTGGGCATTCCATTTTGAGTAAGACTATTACATATCAAATCTTAGTGATCTACCTTGATCAAACGAAGCGATGACTTCGGGATTGATGTGTAGTATGCTGATATCCTAAGGCACTAAATGGACAAAGGAGTTGTCTTTTTATAAAAATATTGTCTATTAAGGAAGGACAAAAACTCCTCAAATACTACTTAAACTTTGATTCTAAATTCAGGGGGAATTGTGGACTCAGATATTTCATGTCAATTGCTTTGATATATCTAAGAGTGAGACCTATCATCGGTGGAACTAACCTTAGTACATTGGGTAATCACATGAAACATTGTGGGAAAGCATTTTCCAAGAGGGAATCCAAAATCCTTTGTCGGTGAACAAAGAGATAAAAAATTTCTAATTGAGATAGATTTTATGATTATTATTCTCAGAGTCTCCGGTCAAAGCATTTTGGTTGGCATACCAAAAATATCCCATTGGCATATATGTGTTTTTCAATTGTATGAAAATAACGTAAAATTAGTGACTCAAGGATAAAGAGGTAAAGAATTAAGTTGCAATATCCTTAGCTTTAATTTTGCTACGAAATATTTCATGGAGGAATTATAAGTCAACATTAAGTAAGTTAAAGTGATTAATTGTTTAATAAAAAATATTTGTTGAAGTGCAATCACAATTATTTTATGTAATTAATTATGATTAAAATATTGTTGCATAATAAATGTGAGGGAGACATGGTTACGAATATATTTAAGCCAATAATACTTTTCCCTTTGGGTCCATCACCAAGCTGAGATTATTTAACCATAAAAAAGCTTTCATATTTATTGGGCTAAACGTTTTATTTATTTAAAGCATGGGCTAGAGAGATATGGTGCAATTCATGACGAGAATTCTTTCTCCGTGTGGTTCCTATCATATGCTTGTTTCATTCGATTTTGGGCCCCCATTAGTCCCTACCTAACCTCCCTTAGCACCTTGTCACGACTAATCAAAGCTTCCTCGACTGCAACTGTATGAGTAGTGCCTAGTATATATGATAAAAGTGATGGTGGTGGCCTACCGTAAACCACTTCAAAAGGGTATGCTTGGTAGACAAATGGAAGGTGGTGTTGTAGCAAAATTCGACCCAAGGCAGCCATGTAACACACTGTTTAGGATAGGAAGACGTAAAATACCACAAATACATTTCAATGGTGTGGTTGACCTCCTTTGTTTGGCCATCTATTTGAGGGTGGTATGCCAAGCTAAACTTGAATTTCATACCGTTGAGTTGGAAAATTTCTTGCCAAAAGAGGCTAGTGAAAGTAGGTTCCCGATCACAAACTATTGAAGTGGGAATTCTATGGAGTCTCAAAACCTCTGCAAAGAAAGTTTGGGCCACTTGAGGTGTTGTGTATGGGTGCTAGATCAGAATGAAGTGCCATATTTTGAGAGTCTATCCACGGCCACATAGATTGTAGTCTTACCGTAAGAGTTGGGAAGGCCATCGATGAAGTCCATAGAAATGTCGAACCAAATTTGCTTACAAATGGGCAAAGGTTGTAGCAACCTTGTTGGCTTGGCAGCATGTGTTTTGTGGCATTAACAAGTGTCATAATTCTTTATAAAGTACTTAATTTGTTGATTCATACTTGGCCAATAAAAAATGGACCTAAGTCGTTGGAGACTTTTGTGGTAACCTTCATGTGTAGCATTATGGAACTTAGCAATAATAGTTGGGGCCAAAGAGGACGTGGCAATGAGGTAGACCCGGTTCTTAAAGTAAATGTGACCTGCGTGGAAGTGTCATGGTCCTGTCATTGCTCTAGCTTGAATTTTCTTTTGCAGTTCTTGCATTGTCAAGTCAGTTTAGACTTCGTCTTGAATGAGTTCAACCCATTGAGGTACGGTTTGTGAAAGAACCATAAGAGTTCCCTCCATCTACTAGGACAAGGCATCTGTTGCCGAAATTTCAAGCCCCCTTTTATATTCAATAATGAAGTCAGCCCACAAGCTTGACAAGCCATTTTTTGCTATGCCTCTATGACAATCGTTTGATCCTATAAATATTTGAGGCTATGGTGATCAGTTCACACCACAAATTGCTGCCCCAATAAGTATGGTCGTCATTTTTTATGGATGCCACCAGAGCCAACATCTCCTTCTCATAGGTTGAAAGGTTCAAATTCCACCCCTGAAGAGCTTAGCTAAAGAATGCAATAGGTAGTTGCTCTTGCATTAAGACGGCTCCAAGACCCACTCCCGAAGCATCACATTCAACGACAAATTTTTTTTAGAAAAATCGGGTAAAGCAAGTACAGGGACTTGAGTCATGGCGTGCTTGAGATGTTCAAAAGCTTGCTCCACCTCATTATTCCATTTAAAGGCCTCTTTCTTGAGCTGAGTTAGGGGTCGAGCAATGACACTATAGTTTTGCACGAATGTTTGATAATATCTGGTGAGTCCAAGTAACCCACTCAATGCCTTCAATGTGGTTGGTTTGGGCCACTCTAACATAGCTTTGACTTTATCTTGATCAACAACCACCCCTTCACGCCCAATTATATGGCCTAAATAATTTAATTGTTGGCCAAAGTTGCATTTTCCCCTTCACACATACAATTGATTAGCCTGCAAAATATCAAAAACAGTGGATAAATGACCCGAATGTTCCGCCCATGACTTACTGTAGATTAACATGTCATCATAGGAAACAAGAACAAACTTACTCGTGACTTCACAGAAGATTTCATTCATCATGACTAAAAGGTGGATGGGGCATTTGTGAGGCCAAAGGGCATCACCAAAAATTTGAAATGTCCATGGTGGGTGTGAAAGGTAGTCTTTTCCACATCTTTTTCTTGCATTCAAATTTGATGGTAGCCAGAGTGATCGGTGCCTAAAAGTGCTTATTTGGACCCCTTAATTTATATTCGTTAGGCCTTTAGCATTGTTAATATCTAATTATTTTTAGTGTTTTTAGTATTTTGTGTTGTGTAGGACATTGCATTAAATCATGGTTAGCAAGGGCAAGAAAGGACTTAAGACGCGTCTGCACTCACGTCAAGACGCACCGCAAGGACGCAGTAAGACCACGACGCGCGCAGCAACCACGGTCGCATGCAGCAGCCGGCCCTAGTAGTTATATGCGTTCCAACGCAAGTACCCTGTGGTCGAACGCACCTCCATGTCAGCCCTAGCCACCACAGCGGTTATTTGCGGTCGAACGTGTGCCTTGCGTTCGACCACAAATAACTGTGCGCTCAACGCACTACTACGTTCAAGCACTTCGGTTGTCCCGGCAGCCTATAAATAGGCCTCGTGTGTTCAATTGTAAGGACGCTTGGGAGACGCTTGGGACGCGTTTGAGGTGCCCTTTGTGGCCCAAAACCTCCCCGTTCTTCATTGTAAACACTCATAAACGTCGGTTTAATTTAATGCTTTTATTTATTTTGCTTTAGTCTCTTATTTCCTTCACCATGTTTTTATCTACTTATTTTATGCTTAGTTTAATACTCCGCTCATTATTTACTGTTTTGCTTGTTCGTTTCAATTCAATTTCGTGGACAAGGTTGCGTTGATTGTTGCTTGTAAATCGTTAAACGCCGACTATCATCAGTAACCGGAGATACATCGGATATTCGCCTTCGACCATTATCCGTTGTGACCTCTTGTAACAAAGTTGTTTGCCTCGGTAGTTCGACAAGATCGTAGCAACAATAGGACATGCATTAGTGCTTAATCGATAGACGTATGCATTAATTAATAGAATAGAATACGCCTAGTAGCGAATCGTTGTTGAAGTATGAACTAGGCATGTTTTTATGTTGATTAAATTATGGTGAGGTAGATTAGGACCTTAGCATTTTATTTCTTTATTTTTACTTTTTTAATTAAGTTTTATTTTCTTATTTTATTGCATTTAGCTTAGTTTAATTTTATGCACGCCACCGCTCGATGTTGGAACTAGGTTAAGATTTTATTAGTTTGCGCTTTTAAAGTTGGTTTTGACAAACACGATTCTCTGTGGGTTCGACACTCGCACTTGCACAGCCACATTACTACGATCGACTCGTGCAATTGGCGAGTACAATTAAATTTGTACATCACAAAGCGCAAATCCAATTTGGAGAAATATTGAGCTCCATGCAATTCATCCAACAATTCATCTATAACCGAGATAGGGAATTTATCCTTGATTGTAATTTTGTTAAGAGCTCGATAATCCACACATAAACGCCAAGAGCCATCAAGTTTCTTAACTAGCAACACTGGTGAAGATTACGGGCTAGTGATTAGTGCTAAAATATCTTAATTTACGTATGTTAATCTCTCAGTCATGCTATTTTGTGTTGTTTTATTTCATTTTTGTGTTTTTGTCAATTTTTAGGTGTTTGAAGGAAAGTGAAGCGTTTCTAGAAATTTCGAGCATAAAAGACCAATTTTGGAAAAAACTGGAGCTTGGATCGAGCGCACCACACCTAGGCTCTAGTGCATTAGTGCTTGAGCACAAAAGAGGAATGATCGAGTGCAAGCTACGATTGAGCACAAGGTTGTGCGATCAAGCGCACTTGGGCGGCCCAGATGCGGAAAGACACTTAAAAATTAGGTTTTCCAAACCCTAATTGGACTAGGGGTTTGTCTTTCGATTTTATTAGGTTTTCTAGACCTCTAGGATTTTTTTAAGACTATCAATAGATCTCTAAGCTTCACAGAATAGAGAATCCTAGAGAGAGGAATTGGAGGCTACTTCAATAAGCGTTTTCAATTTCTTCTTTCCCTTTTCTTTTTAGCTTTAGTTTAATTATGTTTAACTAAACTCTTTGTTAGCGGCTAGATTGAAGCCCTAATTATATCTTTTTAGGATTTCAATACTAGTGCCTTTGTTTCAAACATATTTTGGTATATTTTAATTGATTATTGTCTATGTGATTGAATTCCTCATAAGCATATGGTATGGATTTGTTAATTGAGTCAATTTAGATGACTAAATCTTAGGCTTAATAAAGTGACAAAAGAACCTCATCATGGGTTCTTGGCTTAATCAACATGAAAAACTAGGAGTATATATCATGCCCTAGGCTTCATATGTTTGTCGATTTCCATAGAATTATGCTTCACTTAAGAACAAATTAGTAGATACCATGCTAAATCCTTTAGGGAAGAAAAGAATTATAGTAGATACCATGTCTAATTCATTGCTTAGGGAGATCAATAGCTTAAAAGTAGATATCATGCCTTTAGAATGATGAGCATTAAATATATCGGTATGATTGTGACATTGACATATTGTTATCTTAATTAGTCTGATTAGTGGTGGATATCAAAACCCTAACCCTTTCTTTATTATTTCTTTTTAATCTTTTCAAAATTTTGACAATTCTGTTATTTTAATTTGGAAAATCAACTCTAAACAAAGTCATTAATCCTCACAGGAATGATCTCGTATTTGCCTAAATGTACTATCATTTGATATTGTGCACTTACAAGTAAAACGTACCAAGTATTTGCCTATTAATTTATGTGGGTATTTGGCACAACAGTTAGTGCTGGCCCATATGAACCCATTCTTAAGCAAGCCCACCACAATTTTTTTCAATCTCGTTCTTTTGATAGTGGGAATATTTATAGGGATGTACATTCATGGGTCTTATGCTCTCAACAAGTGGAATTTGGTGGTCCTACCTCCAAACAGGTAGTAAACCATGTAGTTCATCAAACACCTTTTGAAAGTCATTTAATAACTACAACAATTCTGATTCTTCTATGTTTTGGCAGCACTGTTCCTCTCCTAGGTGTACTGAAAACACCTGCAAAAACACTCCTTTGTGATGTTTACGTAGTTGCTTCTCCATTTTGAGAGCATCCAACAATTTGTGTTGTGGTGAAGCCAACCCCACCAAGGTTACTCTACTGCCATGCCATTAGAAGCTCATGTGGAGTTGAAAGAAATCCCAAAGAATAGGACTAAGAGTTCTCAGCCATTGGGCACCAAGTACTACATCATATCCACTCAAATTAAGGAGATAAAATTCAATTATGAACAAAGTATTTTGGAGTCAAACCTACACCCTCGAGCACTTTCCTTTGCTAAGAAGTTTTTCACCATTAGCCACCAACACCTCAAAATCAGCATCCTTGTCTAGTTTTAGACCTAAGTGAGTTGCCAACTCCTCACTTAAGAAGTTATGTGTGCTACCCGTGTCTACCAGCAAAATTACACGGTTCCTGTTGAAGGTACCTTTGATCTTCATGATTTGTGAGGACTGAATACCAAAAATTGCATGGAGTGAAATTTTTGGGATATCAGCTTCATCTTCATACCACTACTCCTTGGGACCATTCTCCTCAAGTGGTTCCTCCTTTTCTTTGTACACTCCTTCTATCGAGAAAAATTTATTCCATGTATGGCTTAATGAGAATTTATCATCACAATTGAAGCAAAGCTCCTGGGCTCTCATGTCGCTTAGTTCCTCTAGGCTCAATTTTTTTTTTTAATCGTTGGTGAGCGAGTCCTTGATAGATTTGCTGAAGGTAAGGTTGAAAATTTGAGCTTCCCAAAGATCTCCTTCCCTTAGTGAAATTTTTCATTCGCCAGTGAGCTTGCACGTGTGCCTCAAATAGCCATGCAATCCTATTGCAACAGTGAGTGTGTTGGGTCTAGAGGCTTGCTCTTCTAGTCGTATTATGTCTTTTAAACCACGAACAAACCCGCCAACTTGCTGGGCCATGGAGAGATGGCCAGCCTGACTCAACAATCGCTCATAATGTCCTTGATAGTCTTAGACAGTTTCGGTTTGTCATAGCTTCGTCAAATTTCCAAAGAAGTCGTTGTATTGCGTAGGTCCATACCTGGCATGCAATCCTGTTTTCATTGTCTCCCACGTCACAAACTATGTGCTCTCCTTAATGAGCTAGTACCACAATCGTTCTTCGCCTTTAAGATGATAAGTTGCCAACATCTTTTCTTACCGGGCATATTGGGCATGCAACAGTATGATTTGGCTTCCCACAATGAGAGCAATCCTGTTTTCATTGTCTTCCACGTCACAAACTTTGTGCTCTCTTTAAAGAGCTCATACCACAATCATGCTTTGCCTTTAAGATGATAAGTTGACAACAACATCTTTTCCTCTTCTTCCTTATGTTGGAATTCAAAGAACTGTTCTGCTCGACATACCCAACTAGTTGGGTCTTCAGATCTATTATACTGAGGACAATCTAGTTTGGTCAGTTTTGGGAAAACTAAACTAGAATTTAGTCTAGTATTCTACTTTGCTATTGATTTGTTCTTTGATGAACTGGCATTACTGGATTGATATTCTGCACAAGATTGTTGAATCTGGATTGATAGGGTAACCATCATCTCCTTCATGCGTTTGGTTAGACATTCCTCTACACCGCTCAACTCCATTTCTACGTGTTCTATCCTTTGGTCTATCATGTCACAGCTTGGCTTTGATACCAAGTTGGTATCAGAGCCAAGTTTGGGTAGAACTCACCCTTGAAAACTGGTTTGTGTTGAGTGCCAAATATTTCATATTTGGGGCCCTTAATTTGCATTTGCTAAGTCTTTAGCTTTATTATTTTATGATGTTTTGATTAGTTTTGGTGTTTTAGTGACTTACAGGTTGTTAAGATAAAAATGTGGCTTTAAGGTGAAAATTGCAACTCATTCCAATAATTCTCGGGCTTAAGACACTTCAAGGAGCATTGACATCAAATTTGGATTGAGAGATGATTCGCACCCAACGAGTCACGCTAAAAAGGTCATATCTAGAGTTGTAGAGCTCGGATTGAAGCGATCTTGGTGTCATTGGAAATCTAACTCAAAGATCTACAAAGTCATAATTCATAAGTGGTGGCTAATTTTGAAGGTAGTGTGCTCAAGCGCACATATAGTGCAATCGAGCACACTCGTGTCCAATAAAAGTGGAAAGTGTGTGCTCGAGTGCGATTGAGCGCACTCGGCCGACTCGTTGAAACCCTAAAATTAGCTTATAAATATCATATTTTTTTCATTGTAAACATACGGAGGCATGCTAGGGGCATCGTTCTTGGTTGTTTTCGTATTTTTCTAGGTTTTTTGATCTCTGAACTCCAATTCTTTTGTAATTGCTTTGATTTTAATGAATTTAATTAGTTTCTTTATGATTCCTTTTCTCATGAAAGGCTAATTCTTCAACTAAGGTTGAATATGAAGCATCGCCATTGATTAGTTTTATATTTTCATGTTTTGTTCGTACAAATCCGACCTTAATGTAATGTGTGTTCGTTTCAATTCAATTATGTGACAAAACTGTGTTTGATTGTGTTGAAGTTAGATATTAATTGTGTTTTATCTGACGGATACATTGCATTTTTTGATTTACTTTGGATATCCATTGTCTTTTGTACAAAGCATGGATACATTGAATCTTTTGAACTAAATTGGATATGCATTGTCTTTTGTTATATGGATAGATTCATTGAATCTTTCAATTGGAACATAGAGCATGTATAGGGTTTAATTGTTTGTCGGATGTATGAATTAAAATATGAGAGTATATGCTTTAATTTGGTGTGGTGGATTCTGAAAACCTTAGTACTTTTATCATTTGTTTATTTTCAGTTTTGTTGTTTAATTTACCATTGCACGAAACAATTCTGAACTAAGTTAAGATATGATTAGTTTATATAGAAATTTATTTTCACAACATAATTCCATGTGGATTCGACCTCGCACTTGCACATACACTATATTGCATACGACTCATGCGCTTGCGAGTAATTTAAAACTCATAACAAGTTTTTGGCGCCGTTGCCGAGGAATTGTTTGTTTTTGTGAAAATTGATTTTTTGTTTGAATTGATTTTATTTTTCTACTAGTTTAGTTAGATTTCTTATTTGCAATTTTTATCTTATTTTGTTTTTATTTGTTTATGTGTTGATCTAAAAAAAAAAAAGAGTTTGGTTGTTGTTTTTCTTTTTCTGTAGTTTGGAGAAACCAGTCCTTGCCAATACACTTGATCGCACCTCAACTGCGCTCGAGCACACTCAAGCATATCGCAGCAAGGATCCTACGCACTTGTGCTCGATCCTTCAGCAATATGCGTGAGTGCATAGCCTATGCATGCTCGAGCGCACTCACACAACAGGCAACATCATCATAGTATCCAACGCACATACCCTCAACCAACTTAAGCACAAGCTCGAGCGCACGCACGTAGCAGGTAGCACCACTGACGGATCAACGCATCTACACTCGATCACACCTCACCTGCGCTCGAGCGTACTTCTGCAGATTGTAATAAAACGAACCAGTACCTGAAATTTTGCCAAACTTATGTTTGGTATGTTTTGTGAGTTTTTGTTTTTAATTTTTAGTGTTTTTGTTTATTTTATTTTCAAAAAACAAAAAAACAAAAAAAAAAAATCATTTTCTATTTTTTGTGGGGCATGCTAAATAGTGAGGGTGAAGCATGAATTTTCCATTTGGTAATTTTTATGCTTCTCATAGTGGTAGGATGCCAAATCCTACCAACTACCTTTAAAATTTTCACCCACATTGACCATATTTATACTGCTTCAATCCATATCATAGTTCTGGCAATTGTCCATCCAAGACAATTTTACAATTTTTCACATGAGTAGATGAACACCAATTTTTCCAGTTCGGAGTCTGAATCAAATTCCAATTTCTACACCATAGACTAGAGCAACCACTCTAATTCATACTACTCATGTTCATACTGCTCCAATCCATATTATAATTATGGCAATTGTCCATCATGGGGACAATTTACAATTTTTCACATGAGCAGATGAATACCAATTTTTCCAGTCTGAGGTCTTAATCAAATTCCAATTTCTCTAGTGCGGACATGTAAAAAAATATATATATAAACAACACTTTTTTAAAATGGTGTTATTTTTTCAAATCTTAAATGACCTTAATCTTAATCTCAAATCTGTTAGTAGAGGTGTACAAGCGGTTGCAGTTAGCAGTTATTGGCTAAAACTGCTCCGTTTAGGCAATTAGCGGTTATTTTATAACCGGCAGTTAGCAGTTATTCAAACCAATAACCGGCATTTTATAACTTTTTTTAAAAAAATTTTAAAAAGGGTGTTTTGAGGTATTTTGGGCCTTTATTGTGCCTATTTTTTAGGCTTATTTTAAATAGTTTTAGGTCAAAGTGTTCCAAAAAATAATGAATATAATGAAACTCTATCCGTATTTAAATGATAATATTTTTGTGTTTAACACCAAAAGATGTTGTTTTAATGTTATATTTATAATATAAAATATATATTATATTATTATATATAAGTAGGGGTGTCAAAATTACAGAGGGACGGGCAGGAAAATCGAAACGGGGAGCCGATTCTAGTTAGGTTGCAAAACCAAAAACCGAGGACCCTGTTCGGTCCTAGTTTTGGCACCTTCTCTTAGGAAACAGAACCGGGTGAATATATATATATATATAAAGCGAGCGATTCCGGTTTTGGTTGCAAAAACCAAAACCGAGACCCTTTCGGTCCGATTTTGGCACCAGTTATAACAGAAACGAACGGTGAATATATTATATATATATTAAACCGGTTTAAAAAAAAAAATCTAAAAACCAATTAACCGAACGGTGACAGACCGGTTCGGTTTGGCCAAAAATCGAAATCGGACGGATTGACACCTATATATAAGGGTAGAGCGGATGAGTTTTCAACCGCTTTTTCTACTCTTAAAATTACTAAGCGCTCTGTCTTAGATGGATGAGCCATAAAATTTATGGGAGGGGGCTAGCCACTTTCTTTTTTTGGTTATTTAGAATTTTTCACTAAAAAAAAATTTTTTGGTTGTTTTTTATGAACTAAACACTACCTGGGAAAAAAAAAGTGAGCATTTAAAAGTAAGGATCTACAAAGTGGACATTTGAAAGTAAAGGCCAAAAACAAAAGAAAAAAACTTAATAGGTATGGCCCAAAAAAATTAAGAGTAGGGCCAAAATTTTTTATTGGATATTGCCAAAAATTCTAAAATAAGGCCAAATATTTTTTGAGGTTTGCTGCAGTTCTCCTCAGTAGTTTCTCTTGGTTTCTCTAACCTTATGTAGAACATAATTTAATAAAAATAAAATTGTGGCATCATTTTTTTGCTAACAGATTAATTTTTATGAGTTAATAGTTAGGTTCTAATGCTTTAAAACTTGTTTTTGGATTCAAAATTAAACCTAAGGGTGGAAGGTTAACCCTTTAGGATGATATCACCCAAAATGGATTTGATCATCCTAAATTTGATGCTAATGCCAAATTTGTTGCTAATTTCTCAAATTTTATGCTAACGCCTAAAAAACCTAGAGTGGATAATACAATTTTATTTTTCAAATCATGTTTTATGTAAACCTAAACAGGAGAACACCATGGGGAGAACCCCTAACATTTTCCATATTTTTTTGTAGGGGCTAAATGACTAAAATTAAAACTTTACTTGACTTTTTTTTCTTATAATTTATTTTTTCCTTATTTTGTAATACCATGGCCTATCCTGTCCCCCCTCACTCCGCCCCTGCAGTTAGCAATTTTTTATAACCACCTACCAAAACTGTTATATGGATAGCGATTAAAGGTTGCATGCTGATATGTGGTTAGCCGTTTGCACCACCCCTAGACTAAAAATTGTTAGAACGTCTCCACGAATCACTTACAAGCAATGAATATAACGACCAAAAAGAAGAGGTGGGAACTAAAAAAAAATCCACAGCATTCTTCTTCAAAATTGCAAGTCAATTCTTTGTTTTCAGATTCAAACTCAACAGTCATCTCATCGAGCTACCAATCCCTCCAGATCGAACGGTCAAAACAATCCAATTACAATCAAAGTCGATGAGAATTCCCTGAGTCACTCTCTCTCTTGGGTTCTCTCTTGACGAAAATACTCTAAATGCATCCCCGAGCACCGCTGAACCGGTCGTCCGGTTCGAGTTTCGGGTCTCGGGTTTCGGTTCTCTTGCTCGCTATGTTTGCCACCATGGCCACGGTTTACGTCGCTGGCCGGTTTGGTTCTTTTTCTTTTTGTGTAAATTTTGCTTATTCTCATTTTTGTTGTGGGAAATTTTTGTTGAACGAGTGTTTGAAGAGAACGTGTTTTTAATTAGGCTATGGCAGGATGCGCAGACCAGAGCGTATTTGATTCAAGAGCTTGATGAACGAAATGGGCAGGTAATTAATTTTATTTTCATTCTTCGCGTCAAATTTAGTTTTGTTAATTGTTATGTATTATAGATGAATTTATGGTTAAATAAAGTAAAATTTGTTTGGTAGGAATGGTTTCTCAATTGCTTAATTGGTGAGTTTATGGGCATTATTTAATACACCATTGTGTTCTGATAATCTATTCTTCACATCATTCAAACGGGTTTAATTAAAAAAAAAAAAAAAAAAGATAAAAAATGATTTGTAAAAGGCACAATGGAGTAATTCGGTTCTAATAGGATTCAATACTCGAATAATTGACAGTAGCGAATGATCAGTTCCCGTGCGGTCTTATGCACAGCCAGCATTGCCTGGTGTTGGTTTTGATGATGCAATATTTAGTTGATGGACCGTAGGTAGGAATATAAAGGGTTGTTTTGGTTTGCAAAGTCACTAATTCTTGGCCCAAAATGTTGTTTCTCATAATGCTGCACTGTGTTTCCTCTATTTGTAAGGTTTTGTTTGGTTGTTGTATCCATGAGAAATATTAAGGAACCAAATTGTCATGCATTTTCAGGGTCAATCTGCCATATCTGTTGACGATACACTAAAACGTATAGGCTGCAGGTAATTTGATTCTAGCTATCCAGCAAATTCGACAAACTATGATCTCAAGCTTATGTTACCATTTTTTTTTATTTTTTTTATTTTTTAATCTTCTAGGGAACAGCAGAAGAAGCTGTCAAACCTTGAGATGGACCTGGCTGCAGCTAGACAGGGTGGTTTTGTTCCAAAGCAGTTGGCAAAAATTGATGGGACTCAATCTAAGAAAAGGATTTTGGCTGTCATAGGAATTATTACAACGTTTGGCTTAAAGAAAAATAGAGATGCTATTCGCAAGGCATGGATGCCAACTGGTAACTGTTCTTTAGTTTATTCTTTCCTCCTTTAGTATGAGCGAAGTATAAATAGTAACATATTCAATGCCATAAATTCAAAACATTTCACTAATTCAAAATTCTTAGGCATGCCAGTTTTAGGTGAGAGCTAAACCAAAAAACTCTACAGGGGATAAGGGCAGTAATAACAGTGGGGTTTTGTTTGCGGGGGGGAAGACTGTGAACTACCTACCAAACACCATTTGAAGGAAGGAAAGGTTTCGAAGACCTAAAATGTGATATGTGATCTTCTGAATAAGGTAAGTAGATCAAACATGAGGTTGGGTGGGCCAATAGTAGATTCTAAATGAAATAATACTGAGTAGGAAAGACAATCTGAAGGCATAGAATACCTCCACCAACAAGTTGTTATTGGAAGAATTATTTAGATATTTTGGTTGTGTGAAACAGAAGCCAATGGCAATCATGGCTCGAATAATAGACTAGTGAACTAAATGGATTCGAATATGATGAGATAAACCAACTTGGGGGGTGGATGAAGTTGGTGGAAAGGTAGGCAATGAAATAACATCAATTTCTTATGCTTGAATTAAATCTGCATGACTGGTGGAGCAACAGTTACAAGATGAATTATAATTAGTTCCTGAAGATTGAGAATACTCCAGTTTTCCAACAATGAGTGTGAACCGCAATTTTCTTAAAAATCTATGCACAGAATGAATCTTTTGCACAAAGGGACTATACTTAGTTATGCACCTAGCTATTTTGGCATGTCTAACCACAAAATGTAAAAAACTTGACTGACAAGATGGTGCCTTTTGGGCTTGTAGCAATCCCCACTATTTTTCAGTGGCTGATGAGGTTGTTGGGGCTCTGTTACTGAAGATTGAGAATACTCCAGTTTTCCACCAATGAATGTGAACACAAACTTTCTCAGAAATCTATGCACAAAATTAGCCTTTTTCACAAAGGGACCATACTCAGTTATACACCTAGCTATTTTGGCATGTCTAACCATGAAATGTCAAAAAACTATATTGGCTGTCAAGATGGTGCCTTTTGGGCTTGTTGTAATCCACTATTTTTATTCTGGCTGATGAGGTTGTTGGGGCGCTGTTACAAGATATTTTGCTGTGATTGGTTTGACTTGGATTTGACTACCCTATTGCGATGTTTTTCCTGTTTCAAGCTTGCTATGGATTACCTTAGTCACACGATACATAAGTGGCCACACTGGCCAGCCACAATCATATTGAGGCCTAAATATAAATTTATGCTGGTTCTTTTTAGATAAATGATTTCTTCTGGTTCACTAGGAAATATGAGGATTTTATAATGGTATATAGATATATTCTGTTTCTGTGACTCTTTTTTCAAAATCCATCACTTCTATGAGTATCTTGCTACTGCTAATTTCAGAATTTTATACCTGGATGGTACTTAACTGAGAAGTACAATATATGCAGGTACAGCTCTAGAAAAATTGGCAGATGAAAAGGGCATCATTGTGCGGTTTGTAATAGGAAGAAGGTCTTTGTTTTGACAATTCAACAATTTTAAAAGAATTGTCCAAGGTTCTTAGTTTAGTCAAGTTTATATATCTTGCAGTGCAAATCGTGGAGACAGTCTGGACAAACAAATTGAGAGGAAAATAGGCAGACCAACGATTTCATCATTCTTATGCTAAAGTGTTTGCTGAATTTGCCTTAACAATATTTAGTTGGGTTAAGAGTTTATATGTTTTTCCCATGCAGAGATCTAAAATTTTAAAAGTTCAACAGATCTGAAAAGTAGTTTTAAAATTTTTAAGCTTTTCTAATAGAGTTGATTTTATATTTATCTGCAGCTAACATCCTACACCAGTTATTGGAGCCTTTTATCTTATAAGTGTATATCTGTGCTCTTCGTTTGTTTGTTTTGTATTTTTTTTTCCTAACAGAGTATTTTTTTAGTTGATTATTGACATGTACCAATTTCTAAGTGAGCTCACTGTATTCCAATTTGTGCATTTCTTATTCTTCTACCATGATCCCAGATCAAAATTTGAACACCTGCTATGTCGTTAGTTCATTATCACTTGTTAATGGTGAAGTTGGTAGGTAGCCGTTTGTTTCTAGGAATTCAAACTAGGAGTCAATATTAGGATGTTATTTCTTTTGTCTATCTGCCCTACAGGAAGGTCAAGTGGAGGCACCTGAGGAGCTTCCAAGAAAGGCGAAATCATTTTTATTCATGCAGTAGAGAATTGGGATGCTGAGTTTTATGCTAAGGTCAATGATGATGTGTATGTTACATTGGTATGTCCTTAATCTTTCTGGCAAACGACAAAGTAGTGTCTCCCTCTAGTACTGTGTCAGACCTGCACGAAATTTTTCTGGTTTGCGAGAGAGAGAACCTTGTAGGCTGTGGGAGAATAGTTGCATGAAAAATTAAGATGAGTTAGAAAAAGAAGTAATAAGCAATAAGAAAAGGCAAGAGTTAGCCCTTCTTCACTTAAGAGAACTTGAAGTCTCTATGCCTAAACAGATTGTTGGAGTAGTCTATATTGATCCTTTTGGCTTATCCTTTGTTATACAGATGCCCTGGGAGCAATGCTAACCGCACATCTGGATGAGCCTCGTCTTTATATTGGGTGTATGAAATCAGGCGAAGTTTTTTCTGAGCCGTGAGTTCAATTAAAATGTTTATTTGATGGCAGAATGTTGTATTATTATGGTTTTAAGTTTATCTTTTCTTCCGTTTATTGCCTGAATAATGTAGGACCCACATATGGTATGAACCAGAATGGTGGAAATTCGGCGATAAAAGAGCGTGAGTATTGCATTGTTCGGTTTTTCCTTTTGCCTGTAAAGTTTGATATTATAATTTCCAGAAAGTGGCTAGCTCAATTGTATACTTGATTTAACTAGACACATTTAAGTCTTTTATGATATCTGTTTTGGGGCTGCATATTCAAAATACGTTTCTTCTTTATTATGAAACAAGCCCCTTGCTGCAATTCCCTCTTAAAATTTGTGTGGAGATAAGATGAGTGGAGGTAGGCAATGGTTGGTATCTAAATCTTTTCTTACTGTTCTATAAAGTGTATAAGTGCACAACAGATTTAAAAAGAAAAAAGAAAAAAGAAAATGGAGCAAATTTGTCCTCCCCTTGAGAATAATTTATTAATGAAGCAATGAATTGATTGCTGCATTCTGTTGCAAAGTAATTCTGTGATTCCCACAAATCAATTTGTATAAAAAAAGTAACCTGTAGATGCTGGATGCTTTGTTTTAAAAAACTAAGTCATGCCCAAGAACCTAATATGTATGCCTTCACTCAGGCAGTGCAACTTGTCGCTCTTAATTTCCCATGTTTTGGTGCCTGCCTTTTCAATTGACTCAAAAGAATTGTTTCTTGTATGGGGCAGATACTTTCGACATGCTTCAGGGGAGTTATATGTCATTTCAAAAACACTGGCTCAGTTCATCTCAATAAACAGGTATTTTCTCTATCTTTTATAGTAAGATTAATTAATATATAGACACACTTGGCAGAATTGGACTGACGCGTCTTTCTTTGGTTCTCCAGATCTATTCTTCGTATGTATGCTCATGATGATGTTAGCACTGGATCATGGTTTATTGGGCTTGATGTGAAGCACATTAATGAAGGGAAGTTTTGCTGCTCCTGGTCATCAGGTCTCTCTCTCTCTCTCTCTCTTATACGCACACACAAACTTGTGTATACATGCACAGAGTGACCCACCAGGGCCACCACAGAGTATGATTTTTGCACTAAAGAAAGAAACAATTGAGAGTAACTGAACAACAAAGGGTGTGGCATTGTAATCAAAGTGATTTGTTTGTGTGTTGAGTGCGCACGGGGAAAGGGGTTTAGTTTTATGCTACAATTCGTTTCTCATCTTGGTTCTTGCTTAAAGGGCTTAAACTTTTTATTGCAAAATCAGAAAAGTTTCATTTTTCATACACATTTCTGGTAATAAGAATTTGTTTAGTTTATACCAGCTACATGGCAATATGGCTTTCTCCAAAGTTTTGGCATGAAGTAAAAATTTTGGGTATGTGGGGAAAATTGAACACTAATCCCACCCATCTCCTCTGGATGCTACACATGTTCTGGTAATCCGGTGTGATACAACGGTTTTGCTGAAGGGAAGCTTTTTAGATGCCATGTCTAGTTAGCCTCTATTTAGACTTGAACACCTGATATGTTCTTGCATGTCTCAGAATAGCGTCTTACAAGATATTTTTATCTTGGGTCCTGCTAAAGGGAAGCTTTTTAGATGCAATGTTTAGTTAGTTTCTATTTACAGTAAGATACATGGTGTCTTGTTTTACTCCATTGCAACCTATCTTTGAAGGTGGAAATGCAAACCCCTAAATAGTCAAGAAATTTAAACAAGCGTGCAAAGGCAAACTCAATCTTCAATATAGTGTGTGCAAAGGCAAACTCATAAATAATGAAGATTGAAGAAATTATAAATATAGTGTGCAAAGGCAAACTCATAAATAGTTGAGCTTTCGCTTGATTTTGTTCTGGATTGGGTGCTTTTACTTTCTATTAAATTATGGTTCTGACTTCCAAATATTGTCACTCTCAAAAGGGTCAGGGTTATTTATAAATGACATCTTTGTTAATATAATTTTTCCTTAATGTCTCAGGGGCTATTTGTGCAGCTGTGTGACTTGAGTTGTCTCCATAATGAGTTAAAGAAACCATTGGTACATATATAGCACGGGAAGACCATTATTCCCATCACACCAGGTGTGTTTTTAACCGAATTCATGAAGTGATAAAAGGATTTTTTTTTCTGCCAAAAGTTGATTCCAGCCGCCTCAAACAACATGGATTTCTTGATTTGAGAGATTTTGAGTACAGATCCTAACCTGCTAATCAGTATTTTCAACAGGCTGCACATATGGATATAGGAAACGAACGTAGGTCTCATCCTCAAAAGACTTTGAAAGAACTTGTGCAATCCTATGCATGATGTATTGCAATCAGCTCAATTTTCCACCTCATTCTTTCGAGTTTTTTTTTTCCCCACATTTTGAAGAGTTTTTCTGTGTATTTTTGTCATAAGTCTAGAAATTTTACACTTAAGTTGAGGATTTCATATATTAGGAGAATTGGAACTTGAGGGAGAAAAACTAAAAAAGGTTCATGCATGAGCATGACCGCCGCATGTTTCCACTGGGATCATGCACTCTTTATATAAAATATTCAATTTCCTATACAGTGATTACATACACCATGTTTGGTTACAGAGAAAATCCAATAAGTAGAAAAATAATATTTAGGCCAAAAAGCCGAGACTTAAAGGCTTGAACAGACCAAATCATACTAGAAAATAGACGGTCTTTCAAGAGGAAAAGGGTCTGCCTCCAACCCTAAAAGAGAGCTCCGTGGAAAGGCATCCAAGGAGAATGGCATCAAAGCAAACAAATTTATTCTGGAAGTAGAAAACTGAGAATCACCCTAGAGCCATGAATTCGGAGCAAAAAAACAAACTTTAAATTCAACTTAACCATTTCCATGATAGCTCACTATTTCCATCTCAGAAAGCAAATCCACATCACCTCCATATTCAACTTCACAAACCAAATCAAATCCCAGTAACCAAACAAGATCTCATCTCAAATCCAAAAATTCACTCAAATACTAATCTATATTAATTTCCTTCCGCAAAAGTTTTGTTTGGGAGAGACCAATTATCACAATTTATCGAATAATTTTAATTTATATAATTTCTCCCTAAAAAAACTACAAAATGGTTTTCAAATAGAAATACAATAAAGATTCCCTCAAAAAAAAAAAAATACAATAAAGATAACACCGACTTAGAAGTTAGAAGGTTGGGTATTTAAATTTGTGGGATATAATAATTATGGTGACTGAGTAGGATTAATATAAATTGTGGTTTTGTAGTGAGATGTGGATCAACCAGCGAGAAGGTTTGAAATTGGACGTACCTACTCGGCGGCGGTGTCGAAGGTTTAGACTTTGGGAACTAGAACTACCAAGAGGAACACCAAAAAAAAGGGGAGCAGTGTTAAATCCAAAATCACTGGTCCACTCTCACCTTTCTTTTATTTCTCCGGGGTGTAAATTGAACAATAAGGAGCACAAGGAGTTGAGAAGGACAAATACTTTATCACACTTATATAGAAGAAGCCCTGCACTGACTTAGAAGATTGGGTATTTAAAATTTAAAATTTTACCACTGCCGGGTCTGTACAAACGACGTGCCGTATTGACCAAATTGCAAATGAATCATGATTCATGAACGACAAGTCATCACTGGCCACCATTTCACAGATCGAGCTCCAATCCAGTGGGTCAGTGACTGTGAACGCCAGGTGGATCTGCTCTCGGATTCGGCTAGCAGGTAGGCGCTCCAAGCAATGGGTTTCTTGGGAAGAGTAGGAGATAGGATTGAAGGGTGGAGATGGAAAGGTGGGGATCCAATGGTTGGGGTGCAAGGGCATGGTTGTGCGGTGAAGTTGGGATTGGGTGCTAGTGTGAAGGCGTGCAATGCGGTAATGGATATGTGCTTGAAGTGCGGGATGTTGGGTGAGGCGAGGCAGGTTTTTGAAGAGATGGAGGAACGGAGTGTTGTGTCATGGACGGTGATTTTGGATGGGTTGGTTAAATGTGAAGGTGTGGGAAGTGGGAGGGTGGTGTTTAATCGGATGCCGGATAGGAATGAGGTTGCGTGGATTATAATGATAGTAGGTTATGTGGAGAGTGGGTTTATCCGGGAAGGTCTTTTGCTTCTAGGTGAGATGGTTTTTAATTGTGGTTTGGAGTTGAATTATAGTACCCTTTGTTCATTTTTATCGGCATGTGTACAGTCCTGTTGGGAGATAAAGCGATATGGAGTTTTATACCAAGAGTACATTAATATACATAATTGAACACAACTCTAGCCCAAAAGCCTAAGCTAATGGGCTAAGGTCCACTTAGGTATATTAAGCACTCTCTTCTTTTATATTTTCTCAATGTGGGACACAACACTCACAAGTGCACTCACAACACTCACAACACTCACAAGTGCACTTGTGAGTGTTGTGTCCCACATTGAGAAAAATCTAAAAGAGAGAGATCAAGAGAGAGAGACACACAGATTTAACGTGGTTCGGCAATTTGCCTACGTCCACAGGAGAGAGCGGCTATAAATTTCTATTCAATAATTTAGGGTTACAACATAACATATTTATAGGCAAACCCTAATTATAAGTATTTTGGAAAATCCCAAAATACCCCCCACAACTTATTTGTTCCCCAGGCCCACATAAACTAATTACACCCAATGGGCCTTTAATAGAATATGAGCCACTTGTTTCAACAATCTCCACCTTGAGTATTCACCTCTTTGAAGATAATCAAGTATTGGGCCTCCACCGAATCGATAAGTTTAGCCGCCTCCTCTCCTCTCCTTTCTAGCACTGGATACATTTATCAAGTCCAAGCAATGCTTGAACTTGTCTCGGTAATAGGCTTCGTCAACATATCGCTTGCATTCTCGTAAGTGTGAATCTTCTCAAGTAACAATTCACCAGAGCAACCAATTCCCGATCTTGTGAAACCTCACATCAATGTGCTTGGTTCTGATGATACACCGGTTCTTTGCCAAGTAAATGGCACTTTGAGTCACAATACAACGGAACTCCAACTTGTGAATACCCAGCTCTTTGACTAACCCTCAGAAGCCATAAAGCTTCCTTTGCGCCTTCACCATTGCCATGTACTCGCCTCGTGGACATTGCAACCGTGGATCGGATCATAGACTTCCAACATATGGGTCCTCGCAAGAGTAAACACATAACCCGTGGTCGATCTTCGTCATCCAAGTCCCTGATAATCTGCATCCACATATCCCACAACGACAAATCACTCTTTTGTCCGACAAAAGTGATGCCGTAGTGTAGTACCTTTCAAGTATCTGAAAATCCACTTAACGCATTCCAATGCTGTTTCCCGGATTGCCATGTACTTACTTCACCACGCCACTGCATGAGCCAAATCGGCTGGTACATACCATAGCATACATCGACACCCCACTTGCCGGCATATGGGACCTTTGACATGTCTTCGTTTCTTCAACTGTCTTTGGACGTGAGGTAGACAAGTGGAAGTGATTCGCCAAGGTGTACTTACCGGTTTTGCATTCTCCATGCTAAACCTCTCCAACACCTTCTTTACATAACCGCTTGAGATAGCCACAATCTCTTGGCATCTCTGTCTCGCAATCTCCATCCCAAGAATCTTCTTAGCGCCCAAATCCTTCATGTCAAATTCTCTACTCAACAAAACCTTCAGTTTGTTGACCTCCACTATACTCTTTGCTGCAATAAGCATATCATCCACATATAGTAACAGAAAAATAAATGAGCCATCATCAAGGCTCCTCATATACACACAAAGTCATACTCACATCTTCAGAGCCAATCTTGATCATGTAGGAGTCAAATCGCTTATACCACTTCCTTGGAGACTGCTTCAGCCCATAAAGTGACTTCTTCAATTTACAGACCAAGTGCTCCTGTCCAGTTGATGAACCCTTGCTCCATGTAAATCTGCTCCTCCAAATCACCATGAAGAAAAGCTTTCACATCCATTTGCTCCAAAGCCATGTCATAATGGGCTACCAACGCCAATATCTTCTCGATGGAAGTATGTCCGACCACCGGGAAAATATTTCTTCATAATCAACCCCTTTCTGCCGTGAATAACCTTTTGCTACTAGGGCAGCCTTGAACTTTTCTCCCCTTTTCTCGACATCGCTTCTTTTCTTGAACACCCATTTGCACCCTATCTTCCTCTTTCTCTTTGGGAGCTCCACCAAATCCCATGTCTGATTTTTATGCAAAGACTCCATTTCTCGCCATAGCACCCATCCATTTACTCTTCTCTTGGCTATTGACAGCCTCTTGAAAAGTGGTAGGATCTCCGCTACTAATAACAAGTGCATAAGAAATCATGCACGATTGGTGGTGCGATGTGCGTCTAGGTCTGCATGCCTGTGGCTATCTGTGATCTTTGCTCAACTCTGAAGTAGAAGTCTCCCACGAGAAGTGTTCTCCCGCATGAGTCTCTAACTCCACCCGCACCACCCGCTTATCACCGCTTCGCTTTCTTGCCGCTTTTCTGAGTACTTTTCAACATGGAATTTTCTCAAATACCACGTCTCTCGATCACCGCCTTGTTTGCCGTCGGATCCCAAAACTTGTAACCTTTAACCTTTCCCAAAACTTGTAACCTTTAACCCTTTCCCATATCCGAGAAAGATACACATCTGAGACTTTGGATCAAGTTTTGACCGTTCTTCACTAGGTATGTGCACATAGGTCGGACAACCAAATACTCTCAAATCGACCTATTCATCCTTTCCGCCACACCATTTTGTTGAGGTGTCTTGTAATCGTGAAGTAGCATGCGAGGCACTTAACCTTCTTCTTTCCACAACTTGAACTTGGCATTTGTGCCGCATGAAGTACACCCAAACCTTTCTGAAAATCATCAATAAAGATGACAAAATACATATGTCCTCCTCGTGACGTGTTCTCACTGGTCCCCATACATCGTAATGAACATAGTCCATAATACCCTCTTCTTGTGTGTGGTCTTTGAATTGTACCCTATTCGCTTCCCTCGAACACGTAACTTATAAAAGTCAAGTTTACATGTTTTGACACCCTTCAATAGATTTTTCTTATGAAGCTCTAACATGCCCTGCTTCACTATATGACCTAACCCAAGATATGCCACAAAAATAAAACAGGTTTATAGATATTCTTTGAATTTATCGTCCCTTCATCACTACCATCGCTTAGTTACCTTCATTACTCCACCTATAGACTTATAATCATAAGCTTGAGTCTAAGGTGCCTAATGAAATTAAATTCTTTCCACTTCGGTACATGTCTAACATCACATAACGTTCTAACCACACCATCAAACATTTTAATTCTAATATTACCTATGCTAATTTTGCAATGTGCACCATTACCCATAGTAACTATACGAAATTAATGACGAGGTGTCAAACCAATCTCTATTGGGCGTCACGTGAAAAGAACATCTGAGTCCAATCCAAGAATCCAGCTGCTCGAATTAGATGCAATGAGAAAGCATATCACCATCATCGCATCGTCGAATTGACTTCCACTACGTTCGCAGACTTTGAGGAACCTTCATTCTCGTCATCCTTTTCTTCTTCGATGCACCCGCTTCATGTGCCCTTTCTTTCCGCACTTAAAACAATTGATGTCCTTCCTCCTCCTGGACTTTGACCGAGAATTCTTGCCTTCGACTCACCATTATTGCTTCTTCCACGGTCATGGTTACCCTTTACAACTAGCCCTTCTCCTTGGGAATTTTCATCAATATTTTTCTTCCTTTGATGAAAAGCCAATAGGGCTCCTGTAACATCCTCTAACTCCAAGGACTCTTTCCCCCATGTCAGAGTTGTAACCAAATTCTCATATGTAGAAGAACTTGGGAGTGAATTCAACAAACATCAACGCCTTGTCTTCGTCTTCGAACTTCACATCAACCCTCTTCAAATCACCGATTATCTGATTAAATACGTTGATGTGTTGGCTCAGATCTGAACCCTCTGCCATCTTCAAGCCGTACAACCGCTGCTTTAGATAGAGCTTGTTAAATCAACGACTTTGACATATACCGACTTTCGGTTTCAACCAAACTGCGGAGATTCTTCGTCCATGACATGATACATCACGTCATCTCCAGACATAAAGCCGAATAGTAGCCACCGCCTTGGCCTCAAGTTCCTTCCAATCTATGTCCGCCATCCCTTCCGGTTTTGACCCATATAACGCCTTCACCATCCTTGTTGCACCAACAAATCCTTGACACGTCTCTGCCATAACCCGAAATTTTCGGATCCATCGAACTTCATCACGTCGAACTTTGCAGAAGATGTGCCAATCCCAGCCATCGTATGATTAGGCTCTGATACCATTTGTTGGGAGATAAAGCGATATGGAGTTTATACCAAAAGTACATTAATATACATAATTGAACACAACTCTAGCCCAAAAGCCTAAGCTAATGGGCTAAGGTCCACTTAGATATATTAAGCACTCTCTTCTTTTATATTTTCTCAATGTGGGATACAACACTCACAAGTGTACTCACAACAATCTCCCCCTCACTTATGAGTCTCTTCACATTGACTAAACTCCCCCTCGCTTGTGAGTCTTTCTACATTCCAAGAGTGTCTCACGTCAAGAGTTGCGGAAAGGGACACAACTCCAAACCTGACGCGTCTAGACACCCGTCCCAGGAAAGTAACCGTGGCTTTGATACCATTTGTTGGGAGATAAAGCGATATGGAGTTTTATACCAAGAGTACATTAATATACATAATTGAACACAACTCTAGCCCAAAAGCCTAAGCTAATGGGCTAAGGTCCACTTAGGTATATTAAGCACTCTCTTCTTTTATATTTTCTCAATGTGGGACACAACACTCACAAGTGCACTCACAACAAGTCCGGTGATGTGATGATGGGTAGGTGGATTCATGTTTATGCTCTGAAGATGATGGGTAAGGAGATGGATATTATGGTGGGTACAACATTGGTAGATATGTATGCAAAATGTGGTAGGGTTGACATTACTTATAAAGTTATTAAGTTCATGCCACGAAAAAATGTGGTGGCATGGAATGCCATGCTTGGCGGTTTAGCGATGCATGGGAGTTGTGAAATTGTTTTGGATATATTTCCTCATATGGTCATAGAAGCCAGGCCAGATGATTTAACCTTCGTGGCTGTGTTATATTCCTGCAGCCACTCAGGTCTAGTTGAAGAGGGTTTCCAATACTTCCATGAGCTTGAGTCTGTGCACAGCATTACACCTAAGCGCGCTGGAACATTATGCTTGCATGGTGGACCCTCTCAGCAAGGGATGCTATGTTCACCAATCTAGTATAGTTTTTGATCTCATGGCAGACCACCCTTTCTTTGATGCTGGAGTTAAGGCCATTTTCAAAACATTCCGTCTTTGATATTTCGTTCGAGATAAGATTAATACCAAACCTATCTAACTCAGTGAATTTAATTGAGTATTGTTCCACTGTCATAGTACCTTAGCTTGCACCAAGTTCTGAAATTCAATAGCTCTTGACTGCTTTTGAGACCTTGAAAAATATTGTTGGTTGAATTCCTCAACAAGCCTTTCCCATGTGATAACCACACCAGGTCCTATTAGCTCTACCTGGGACTTCCACCACTTAAGGGCTTTACCAGTTAGCCTTAATACAATGTACTTCAACCTTCGTCATTCGTACATTTGAGTGTGTCATGCAGTAGTTGGATATCTGAAATCCAAGCTTCGGCTACTGTGTGTCCTTGAGTCCCATTGAAAGTACGAAACTGTTGTTCAGTAAAGTCACGCATTGAGCAACCGATACGCTCCACTAGTGCAACAGGTTGAGACATCCGTGAAATTGCTTCCGTGAATTGCCTAGTAATATCACCCATAAATTGGGCTAATGTTGGATGTATACCATCATGGAATATTGGAGGTGGAGGTGGAGGTGGTATTTCATCATTCTCATTATTGACGTGAGGTGCTCCTTCTTCCACGATGATGGGGAGATCATTTCTTCCTACCATAATTCTATACCAATTGATTAGCGACTTATCTTTATCAGAGCAATCAATAAAATCATTCAATCATATAAAAAAACATAGTTTGGCTTTTATTGCTAATAATTTATTCTCAAATAAAAGTTTTTATAAAAAGTAATGAGTATTTTATTTAGTGAAGCTCTTGTGTTGTACACCCTAATTCTAGTACGACACTAACTTACCCATAGAGCAAACCGCTCTGATACCATAATGTATCGTCCCGATATATGAACTAGCAAATATCAAAGTCATTACGCTGCAACTTTAGAAATACCAACTTTACAGCGAAATATTTATATAATTTTTTTCCTTTTTCTATAGCCTATGAATAGTTTGCACAACACAATTGAGCTAACTGAAATACCTCAAGGTGATATATTATTTAATGAAAATAGAAATATAGTTTCATTACAACATATGTACACACTAAGTGTACCAAATATATGCCATAGACGACTAAATTAACATAATACTATTTGTTAAGTTAGCACATATCACATTATGTAATAAAAGCGATTAACATAAATGAGACTTGCTTCAAAGAGTAAGCATCAATCTTGCAATAGATAATCTATCAACCATCAAAACCAATAAAAGGACCATCGTCCTCACTCTCTATTCCTATATCAAGGTTTATGTAAATATGGCGTTATCATATTTACATAGACAAACAAGTAAGTAATCTATTTTCCTAGAAATAAAGACTAAAAGCCTAGTTTGAGACAAAGTAAGATTAAGGAATAAAATATATAATGATGCATGAGATGCAAATGCAGCGTAGTGACATATTAGTTTATGTTTTATGATAGTCTTTCTTCAAAACTCTCGTCATGAGCTCTCAACCTGTTCACATCCGTTATGTCCCTCACACTTTAGAGTTTTACCTGTTTGGTGCTAGCGACTATATCGCCCCAGCTTAGTTATATATTAAGCCTTTTGGACGGTTATATACCCTCATCCACTGAGATATCGACAGTTCCTCGCAGCAATCCACCCAGCTTGTTCTTAAGGTGGCTATCTTATCAACCCATATTATTAGACACATTATGCAATAGTTGTAATGCGAAAATTATATCAGTAAGGCAAAATAAAAATTCCTATACCAATAAAATAAAGCTAATACTCAGAAATACATCTATACTTACACTCCTTAGTATAGAATTTTGTTCCACTTTTGCATTCAAATACATACATACAAACAATATTTATATATTAGTTCATTCTCAAATAATATCATTGTTTAAAGACCTCATCTTTTATATTTATTTATTATCCGTTACTTCATTTTATTTACTCATTTTATCATATAAATCGAGATAGTTACTTATAAATAGTTTTATTCCTAAATTTGTTTTTGGTACGAGGCTAATGGCGATCACAAAATAAAAACTAGTATTATAAATAATATATATAAAGCATGACTCATATTTGGGATGAGACCAATGGTCCGTACTACCAAAAATATGAATTAAAATTTAAATGACAATAAAATAAATGACTGAATATAAATCTGAATTCATATTTCGATGTTGAAACCAATGGTCCGCATAAAAAAAATATGAATTAAAATTTAAATGACAATAAAATAAATAACTGAATATAAAACTATAAAGTAAATAATATATGTAATAAATATAGATAATAAGCCTTTAATCAAATTTGTCTATGAACTCTTATCATTAATTCATTTATTACTTTATTTTACATCATAAGCTTATTGGGTTTTAAACAAATATAAATAATACAAACAATATATCGTTATAATTATAAAAGAAACACTTACCCAATAAACCTTGAAGTAGAACTCCACAAAATCTTCTCTAGGTAGCTAATTAGAAAACTAAGAACACTTGAACACTATGGAGAGATTTAGGCCATATGATTTTTGACTTAGAACTAAGGAAGAGAATGAGAGGAGGAGCAAGCAATCTTTTCTTGCTAAGAAAGTAAAAGAGCTCAAGTGAAAAAAAAAAATGAATTTACTTAGCTCCTATTTATAAAAGAATGAATGGTTATGATTCAATTTAATACTTTTGATCTAAGGGTTAGATACAAGCTTCTATCTATAAGAGAATGAATGGCTATGATTCATTTTCATACTTTTAAATCTAAAGGTTGAGATGAATTCAGCAAAACAATGAACCTAGTCTACTTTAACATTTTCGTCCAAAATAAAGGCAATGTACTCTGATCCAGTTTTGGATGCCCAAACGTACTCTGATTGACATGAAATTTTGAGGTTAGATAGAGGGCTCCAAGACAAACATTTTATATTTTTTGTTCGACTTCATCTGAGTTCATTTGACTCAATTTCTGGCCCTTACAAAGTTTCCCACTCAATTAAACTTTAAACTAATTGCATTCACACTTGGCCACTTGCCCACTTGCCTCATTAAATTAGCATGATATTATCTCATGATCATTCTTACTAGAAGCCTCCAAATTTTCAACAAAAGTGGCTAGCCTACCTTTCCTTAGTAGTTTTAATCTTTACTAGACAGTATGAAAATTAAGATACTGCTTTTAAGCCCAAAAACTAAAATCTTTAAATTAATTTTTTATTTCACCAAACACTAACATAAATAATTTTCACTAAATTGTGTTTAATTATGCCCATAAACATACTTATAAAGCTAAATTTGAGAATTAAAGTGATACTAAAAAGGTCAACAATCAATGTAATATATACCCTTAACAATAAATAATTACTTAATATTGTTAATTCATATATCATTACTCTAATTTATTTATTATCCTTTTAATCTATTTAATATTATTTCAATAAGAGTTTTAAAATCTAGGTCGTTACATAGGGGTCTTGGCCATTCGTTTTCTTCAAGCAAAATACATAATTTTTAAGTTCGTTTGAGGGAGAAGCCTTAGTGCTAAAAGTTTGCTTGTGTGCCTTGAGAGTTTCTTGTTATATGCCTTAGAGCCATACTCTCTTGGAGTATTCAACATTTGTTGTGTTTGGGTTGTATTTGTTATTCAGTTTTGTTTGCAGCTTGTTAGAGGTTCTAACAAAGGAAATTGGTAAAATGAAGTCCGGAGGTTTCGAGAGGACTGCCGCACTAGTCGGGCAAGTGGGTCGCTTGTCTAGACGAATTTATGTCAACTTGACAAAGGTTTTGTAAGTGTGAACAACTTTTATTTCCTCATCCTTTTAACAAGTGAAATGATTTTCTGGATACGCTACCCTAGAGTGGTTTTTCCAAGAAGTTCTTGGTTTCCACTACGTCACCAAAATTCTTGTGTTCATTGCTTTATTACTTTATGTTATAACCGCGCACAATAATGATGAATAATATAGAATCGAAAAGAGAAAGATCAAGAGAGAAAGAGAAACACAGATTTAACGTGGTTCGGCAATTTGCCTACGTCCACAGAGAGGCGGCTATTATTTTAATAATAAATCCAGGTTTACATCAATGAGATATACATAGGAAAACCCCCAAAAACCTACGCGTACAAACTTGTACGGACTCTGTATGGACTTGTATGGATTCCGTATGGAACTGTACGGACTTCGTACGGACTTGTACAGATTCCGTATGGAACTATACGGGATTCCGTACAAAATCCCTAAAATACCCCCGTACACCTGTACCGTACGGGATTCCGTACAAAATCCCTAAAATTTAATTTTAACATGTAAAATATCTTTAAAAAAAATTTAGTTTTAACAAGGATTTGAAAGGAAACATGAATACAATATTGAATGATTAAGTATTGATCTTATACATCTATATTATTCAATATAGGGTCAACCGGCGATTAACAGTTAGTAAGTCTAATAACCATTAACTGTAATTGCTCCTAAGCAGTTAACCAGCAAGTAGCAGTTAGTAACTCTAATAACCGGTAACTGCTTTTTAAAATTTAAAAAAAAAAAAAAATTTATTTTTATTTTTAAACAAAACGATATCGTTTCTATGGTAATATGATAATATCATATTACATATGACATTGTTTCTTGATTTTTATACATTTTTTATGTATTTAAAATTTTAAACACAAAAATGACATTGATTCATGTGTGTGTGTGTGTGTGTGTATATATATATATGCGGTTAACAGTTAGAAGTTTTGAAAAAAGTTAATCATAACCATCTAGGCGGTTAGCGATTTTTGCTAACCGCATTCAAAAGTGGTTAACGATTAGTACAGTTAGCGGTTAACGTTAGGGGTGTCAAAAAATACTGGGAAGTCGGAATCGGAACCAAAAAATTGAGAAATCGAGAAACCGAAAACCAAGAAACTGGGGACCTGGTTCCAGTTCCAGTTGGAAAAAACCAAAAACTGGTACGATTTGGTACCGATTTTGGCACATTAATGTGTTACTGTGAACCGGTACCACTTATATATATAATTATATATTAATATTTTTTAGTTTAGGTTTAGGTTTAGTGAAGTCTTCTTTAGATACCTAATTTAAAATGATTTTTAAGGCATTTTAAAAATTGGATTTTAATTTTTAAGGCCCATCCATATAGGCAAAAATATTGATTTTTTTAAGATTTTTGGGCTTTTTTAGGTTTGTTTTTAAAATTATTTGAAACAATCACAACAAAGCTTAGTTAATTGGGACAAAAAGGCTAATAGAATTTTTAAAAATGGGCCAAAAGTATGCAAAAAATTGAGCTTATTTTTGGCCCAATGCCTTAAATAAGCAAAAAATACAACTTTTTTAAAAAACTGATTACTTGGTTCGGATAATCGGGTACAAACCGAAACTGGCTGTTTAAACGGGGTCCCAGTTTCCGATTCCAGTTTTCCAAAATCAAGAACCGGGGTACCTTGATTTTGGATCTAATTTTGGCAAAAAATCAAGAACTGGGACCAGATTAACACCCCTAGTTAACATTAGCAAAGTTAACTGTCCGCCTTTTCACCTCTACATGTTGTTTTGTTGATTTTTTTTTTAATCATTGGGCCAATGTTGTTGGGTTGGATTAAAATCCTTTAAATTTTTAGAGTATTCTGCCATATAAATTTTCAAATTCAACATTTATCATTTTCAATACTCAAATAATAAATACGAAGTTGGTTTAAAAACAATGGTTGGATTAAAAATCTATAAGATAAGGATCAACATCTCCTAGAATTTATAGAATATTAAATTTCTTCAAATTTCTACAATTGTTTTGAAATTAAATAATTCAGATTCTGTCATATTAAATTTTTTAACATATTTATTTTGAACCCAATGATAAATATCGAAGTAAAATACTGTTTTTAAAAATTAACATAATAATAAATATTGATATAACATAAATTATTTAATTTAAAAATAATAATTGAGATTTTGAGATAAACACGTTTCATTATTGAAAAACTTGTTGAGTAACGATTCTAAAAACAAGAAAGAAAGAAAGAAAGAAGAAAAAAAAAAAAAAAAAAGCGAAAAGGCGCCACGTCACGCTAATAACTTTTGACGCACCCCGGTCCCACGCCGGCACCCATTGGCCAATCACAGAGTGACACCACCTACCTCTTGCTTTTCTAAACCGTCAATCCTAACGCGGTGCGTGACGTGGGAGTTCCCTCTTTCTCTCAACAAAATCCTTTTTCTTTCCCTCCAATTCCAGAGAGTTCGATTACAAAACAAGAGAAACCGAAGAGCGAGGGTTAGGTTTTCCTTGCCTCTTCGAAATAGTCCCTTTCAGATCCCTTTGAATATTCGGCGCTAGCAGGGTTTCAAAGTTTCGAGGTAGGTTCTGTTCATAAATTCATCACTATGTATATCCCTTTTTCTCTTTAGATTTCATATTTTATCCTTTAATTCATCAATATGATATTAGAGGGAAATTTTCTGTGTGTATATGTGTAATTTCAAATGAAAATGTTCTTAATTCGTCAGTTTATTAATTAATCAATGTGCGTTCTTCGATCAATTTGTTGTGGACTGTAGATAGTATGTATCTAAATGTATGCTATGGAAGTTTGTTTTAAGGGAAATCTCATCATCTATCGTGTGGAAATATGTTGTGGGATATTTGAACAATTGAGATTTACAAATTGATGCAATGAAAGGGGTTTAATTTTGCTTAATTTATTGAAAGTACGCCTCTTTGTTGTGCTTAATCGACAAGTTTGCTTATAATGCTAATTAATCATAGATTATGTCGTGTATTTGATCAAATAAATTTCAATCATATGAATACCAAGCAATAGCCTAAAATGGGTGTTTTCATGTGATCGTGTCGCGTATGTGGAGTTATGGTTTTTGGACAATTGCATGTTCATGTGCAGTAATAGTGGAGACTATTATCAAGTTTTACATTATTAAAGCATATTTTATTGAATAGAATGTTTGATAGATGAAAATGCTGGAAAATCTGGAGTAAGAATTCCATTTTATTTGATCTAGTTCTTTGTTAACCTCTCTCTTGCTCCTTTATATTCTTTCTGTTGATTACTAGATAACTTCGAAGCATGAACTCAGAGGAATAGGCATGCGAAACAACTGAGGAATAATGGGCCATACTCAGAGGAAAAACGGGTCTAAGAGAATGCTATCTACTGGTACAAAAAAGTTTTTTAAGTGATAGTTATATCTTTTGTTCAAAGTTTAAGTATGTGTATCCTTTACTGGAGAGGTGAGCTTTATTTAAAAGGGATAAATGCCTCTTTGGCAAGCTTTTGAACTGCAATTGTAACTTTTTTCTCTTGCCCCCTTTCCGCCGATTTTGATTGAAAAAGGGGGGATATTATATTTCATCCTTTGGGGTTAACTTGAATATTGAGCCCTGTTGCTGATCCAAGATAATTGTTAAATGGTTGGAATCACTTAATGCTAACTTATTTGTTTGCTTAAAATTTATCTGGGCAACAGATGACAACATGAAACTCCATACCCGGGTCAGTCTCTCAACTGAAGGGAAAGCAAATGGAAAAACTACGGGAGTTTCCGAGAGTGCTCCTGCGCCTGCTAATCTTGTAGGAATGTCCATTGAATTCCCAAATGAGAAAATAGAATCGGTGCTGTGTCTGTTGGTTCCTCTGCTGCGACAAGGGTCAACTTTAGAGGTTTGGTTCAGGTATGGAAGTATCTTTACCTTCAGGCTCAAAAATACACGTCTATCAATATGTGCCTTAAGATGAGCATAAAAAAAATGTTATTTTGATTAGACACAGTTACTAGTCTGAATTGTGAACCCATAGGAAGATGACAAATTTTTCTAAATGTTGTGAGCAAGAGTTAGTTGACGCAGTCTTTGCTGAAACGTTATTCTATTGCTGACTATTAAGGGGTTTTTTTTTTGAATTGGAAAGTAAGACAACTTAAAGATAATGCATAGAATCGCTCTGGTACATTCTCACTGTTCATCATGGATATTTACTTCCTCAGAATGAAAAGCAGCTGATACGAGAGAGAAGGAAACAGGCTAACAGAGAATCCGCTAGGAAATCTAGGTTGAAGAAGCAGGCTGAAATGGAGGAACTGAGGAGGAAATATGGATACTTGGATGTGGAGAATAAAGCCCTTAAAACTGAATTAGTTAATCTGAAAGCGTGTTCAGACAAATTGCGGCTTGAAAATGCTGCATTAATGGTACTTTCTTATAAAGTCTGTTAATTTGTTTCTCCCATGCTTGCATTTTTATTTTTCTTTATAAAAGTAAACTTGTTTTATCTTATATTTTGTGCAATGACTTGCTAAAGTTTTGGTAATCGGTACTTATTGTTTAATTTTTGTTTGATACTTGCAGTTATATTCCCCAAAGCTGAGCATTTTCTTCATATATGGACTTACCCTGTCAGGGTTTTCTGTCGCTGACAGAGATAATATAGTATATCTGGAATGGCATATTAGCTTGAGTTTAACCGAGCATGTCTAGAATGAAGTGGCATTTTAGTCATTTTACATTGAGGATAATCAAATTTAATGGCTTTTGGAATTTTACAAATTATGATATGAATATTTCTTTGGAAATTAATCTGTTCAAATTGGTTTGTTTCCAAGAGCTGTTGGGTTGGGCTGAGTTTGGGTGACCGGGAAGCTCCCAAAGCCAGTCTAAGAATGATAATTTGGGAGTTTATGCCTGTTGTTGTATGTTTCAGACTGCCTCTCTTGAGCTGTATTTGCACTCGTTTCCTGCTGGAGCTTACATTCTTACATTAGTTTAATTTTGCAGGAGAAGCTGAAAAATACACAGGTAGGGAAGCAAGAGGGGATGGTTGGTGCTGAGATTCAAGCTGCTTTGTCCCTATCAAACAGTCATGTGAATGGTCTTAACTCTGATTCTGCGAGCGGGAATGTGCATTGGGAAAGTGAAAACCAGGAGAAATCTGACTCTAGAACTAAGCATCATCAATTGAAAACAAGCTTTAGGGCTGATGCTGTTGCCGCTGGATGATCAGGACATTATATGCATAATTTTGTAGTTTTTTCGAAATATTGAAACCCCAATTGACTCTAAAGTGATTGGTTTACAAGGAATTTGACAAGTACTTTTAAGTTATTAGATATTTACATTAGAAAAGTGCTAGAGATTCAAACAAATAAACTCAGAAAAATTTTTAATTTGATGTGGCAAAGGTTTTTAAATTGAAAAAAAAAATGCAATTTTCTTTCCCTTATTTGCAACTCACAGTCTGTCACGTTAGTTTGAAAAATTTTCCGGGTTTATTTGTTTGACTCTCTAGCACTTCTCGATTAGATTATAGGTTTCTTAATTGGAAATTAAAGTTTTCCACGGATAGGATAGAGGTTATTCTTTGTCGGTTATTGCCCATTTTGTGGTTTTGCTAATTTTTTAGATGCAAGAGATTAAATTTTGTTGGGTTTCTTATACAAAATCCTTTAGTTGTTGGCAATCTTTGATATCTACTTTTGAGATTAATTTATGTTCGCAATGTATAATTTGAATTGTGTTCTTAACATTTTGGAAAAAATTTCCTTGAGACTCTAACTTTCACGCAATTTGACAAATTTTCTTCAAACTTTAAAATTTCTTAATTTGGACATTTGAACTTTTAATTACAATTAATTTGAATTTCTCAGTTAATTTTTGTTGTTAAAACTTTAAAATAACAAAATTACCTTTTAATTTTTTATTAAAAAAAAAAGTAAAAATTGAAAAAAAGTCACATGATTGTCCATCCGTGGGTCATCTTGTATTTTTTTTAATAATATTGTTTTTAAAAAATAATTTGAAATTTAAATTTAAAATTTTATAAAAAAATAGTATAAATGTTATTGTATCACTTTTAACATTTAAAATTTGACGGATAGTCCTCCTCCTCTTGTGGATATGTCCAAAAAAAAAAAATTGACGGATAGGTTCAAATTGATTACAATTGAAAGTTTAGGGGTCCAAATTGAGAGATTTTAAAGTTTGGTGGGAGATTTATTAAATCACGTGAAAGTTCAGGAGACTAAAATGAAGATTTTCCTAACATTTTTATAAGCCCATTTGGAGTTTGAAACAAGTTTTTCTTTCTATTCTGATTTTGGTTCAATTTTTTTGTAGTTTTTGTTTTAAAGGCCAACGATTTAGAATTATAGTCATGAGTTCAAAATCAAGGTCAAGCAAGTCTTTTCATTCATAATCCAAATGAAAAGACCATTTACATGGTTGGAGGTGGCCCATCTAACTATACAATATGCACAATAATGTTCTTGTAGAACATTTATACTCGATTTTTTTATAAAATTTCAAATTTATTCTTAATTTCAAATTAATTTTTTAAAAGAATATTATTAAATTTTTTTTTCCATTTTTAATAAAAAAATTGAAGGATAATTTTATTATTTTAAGGTTTTAAGTTCAAATTGATTGCATTTAAAAGTTTAGGATCCAAATTAAAAGATTTTAAAGTTTTGTCAAACATAGAAGTTGTTTATGGGTCTAAAGTAAAGTTTCTCTTAAAAATTATGTTAATATTAAAGCTACCTATAAACAAACGGAATTTCAAATAAATCGAGAGTATCCAACATAAAAATTAAAATAAAATACTAATTACCATACAAAAATAAAATACAAAAAATAAAAGTCACTTTCCATCCTGGCCAACTAACTAATTACAACGAGAAATACTAATTATTTCATCTCCTCCGACTACAAATTCGAGTATTTCTTGAAAACTTTTCTGTCGGGTTTCATAAAGCGACCTTAGAAGACGTCCGGCACGTGAGACGACTTGTCGTTTGAGTAACCAGTTTTAAGAGCTCTGTTCCAGCCATGTCGTTTGCACGCAGCACTGCGCTGCATAAACAGCAGAGGCAGCGATGGAAGATGCAGAGTACCTCACAATCATATCATAATCATTTGGGCAATCTCCCAAAACAGAACGCCAGATTCTTGAACTCTCCATTGGTGTCCGACCCCGACGAGAGCTAAAAACTCAAGCAAGAAAGTGTGGATTGTCGGAACCATCAGCCTCCAATCCAACTTCTTCAGGATCTTGATTTCCATGGAATTGATTTCCTCTTGACTGTAACTGATGCCATGAAAAGAGCTGGTGAAGTAAGTTTCTGGGATTTTGTTGAACTCTATAGCAGCAGGGAACCATTCCTCTTCATACTTGCATGCAATGACGAGCGCCGCCATACCCAGAAGCTTTAACTCAGCCATGGACTCCTCCTCCAGGGAGAGAGAGACAAAGCGGTCGGCGACGTTGACGGCAAGAAAAAGAGTTTCCGGCGCGTAACCGAGGGAGGCATGCACTTCCGTCAACCAGTCGACCAGAATGGCTCTTACGTTGTCTGTCAGATGGCTCTTCCTCACTCGGCTCTGCCTCTCCATGCGCTTATAGAAGCCATACGCGCAATCTTCTTCTTCTTCTTCCACACGGTGCTGGGCCTTCTTTTGCGTCATTAGAAGAATTATTCGAAATTGCGTTCAGAAGTCTTTAAAAACGCTTTTTGCAACACAATCCAAACAGGCTCTTAAAAGAATTTCAAAGGAAGAGAGGAGAAAACGTGAAAGAGAGGAGAAAAGGTTGGAGGGTTGTATTATTTATAGGGAGCTTTTCAATTTCCGCGGTGACGTGGTGTAATGGGTTTTCCGAATTCCAATTGGAATTGAATCCGAGGTGTAATGGGCCATTCGAAATCGATTTATGATGGGCCTTGATTATGGGCTCCACGACAAGCAGTTGTATGGTTGGCGTCTACATAAAGTTTTGGCGGAATTTTAGTCTCCACAAATTTTTGTTGTGGAGAAAAATTAACTATTTTTTCTATTTGAATAATTTATAGTGAACACCATTTTTGTTTTTATATTGTAGATTCCAATGGCCCCGCAACAATCTACACAAAAAAAAAAAAAAAAATTATTGTTTTCAATTATCCCTTAAATTTCGCAAAGAATTGTGACTTGCACACCAGAATCATTCGACAGCTTTCTTCCAATAATGTTTTGTGGGCTCTCTGTTTTTCCCTTGTTTTTCCGTTTTCCCTTTATTTTTTTATCTTGGCTTGTTGGATTAAGGATGTGAATAATTTTCTAACTTGTAAGTTGAGGAGGATCAGTTTTGGCAGGAGAATGTTGCTATTTATGTTTTTTTTTTTTTTTAAATTTTATTTAAGTATTGGATTGAGTCTACCTGGAGCAGACATGTTGTTACAACTGAAGATTAATTATAGAGAGCCCCTATGATACGGATGGACTGTAAACCACCCCTTTTACAGCACCCACTTACCAATTGCCACATCATCACTTTAAGAGAAATGCAAAAAATAAAAATGAACACAACTGCACCAAATCAAAATAAATATAATACCAAAATACCCACAATCAAACCCAACAAACTCCAAAAAAGCAAGCAAACCCTTCGTCCAGTGAGACCCACGCCAGTGGGTTTGGCAGACCCACTCTGGGTCGGACGCGAAACCCACTGTATACGATTGGCACGATCTCGCCGGCCGTGACCCGCAACCCGATTCAAAACCAGCGTGACCCGTCAAAATCCGCTTCAAAACCCGATTCTAATGCTCCAAATCCGTTGCTAATGCCTCAAACTCGCTTTCTAATGCTCCAAAACGTTTCTAATGCTCAAAATTCGTTTTAGATTCAAATCTAAAACCTAGAGGTTGAAAGTTAACCCATTAGGATTTTTCACCTAAAGGTCGGAAAACGGCACCGGAAAAAGATGAACCACGGCGAAACCCACCCACAACGAAACCCACAACGAAACCCACCCCGAAACCCACGGCGAACCCACCCCGAAACCCACCCACGGTGAAACCACGTCGAACCCACCCACGGTAAAACCCACAGCAAACCCACCCCGAAACCCACCCACGGCAAAACCCAAGTCGAAACCAAGAGGGGTCGAAACCCACGGTGAAACCCACGGCAAAACCCACCCCGAAACCCACCGGAGAAAGGGTCTCTGCCTGGACGCTGCACGAAGGGGTTTGGCCTAAATGGTCTCTGCCCTGGACGAAGGTGAGAAGGGGTCTCACCTGTTATTTATTTTTTTTTTTCTTCCTCAAAGCAATCCAGTGCATTAGGATTGATGTTATTTTGATGCATCTTTTTAGTTTTTTCTGAGGTGTTAATTAGCTATTGGGTGCTGCAAAACCCACATTTTACAGCCCATCCGTATTGAAGTTAAATCCTTAATTATAAGTTAATGGATTTTGATGTCATAAATAGGTCTTGAATATCAGATTGTTATGTATGTATCTATGAGTTGTAACCCTGTAACTTTGGCTATAATATTTTTAGAACTTTTGTTATATGATGTAATAGCTTTATACTCATGATCTTTCATTAATTAATGACACTGAAATGATTTCCCAAAAAAAAAAAAAAAAGTCTACTTAATTTCTTCTGTTTTTCTCAACCTCAAAATTATTATTATTATTATTATTATAATTATAATTAACCTCAAAAATATTAATTCAACAAAATACCTGTTCCGGCCTACTGGGCGAATGAGTTCTGATTTGAATTGTGTTCTTTCTAGTATGGATATGGCCCTTTGCTACTTCGAAACAATTTATTTTTTTAATCTAATTTAAATTTTTGTGAAAAATATAGTGTTAAGTTCAAATTCAAACTCAAGTAGTTGTAAGCTGGACCTTTTTTTTTTTAAATGAAGTGTTTGGTTAAATCATGATTTTACCTTTAAAATTTTAATTTAGTTTTTAAAATTGTGCATTTTAAAAAAAATCACATCCATTCCTTGCCTATGGTTTGAATATATATATATATTTTAGGAAAAAATATAAAAAAAAGTCTCCCAAACTACCATTCATTTGCAATATAGTCTCATAATATTCAAAGATACTAAGTAGTTTCAAACTACCAAAATGTATAAAATACCATTATTTTTTATATTCCTACAATACCCTATTCTTTTATTAAATAAAATAATAAAATAATTGTAAAAAAAAAAAACTAATGGGTGAATAAATACAAAAAAAAGTAGGGGTAGTTTTTTTTACAATTATTTTATTTTTTAAAAGAATGGGGGTATTATAGGAATATAAAAAATCAGTGGCATTTTTATACATTTTGATAGTTTGCTACTTTACTTAATTTTGAACATTTAGAAACTACATTGCAACGGTAATGGTAGTTTAGGGACTACTTTAGTACCTTTTTAACATTTATGGGCTATATTGCAAACGACTAGTAATTTAGGGGGCCTTTTTTATATTTTTCCCTATTTTTTACTTTTGCAATTTTGATTAAAATCAAACTTTAAGCTTAGGCAATCGCATGGCCAAACAAACTTTTAATTTTTAACCAATATGCTTAGCCTTATCTCAAGACTGAAGTCCATGTCATTTGTACAAATGAATTGTCTAAAATCATGTAGTCTACGTTACACATGTTAGAAGATTAATTTCTACTTCTTAATTTATTCCTCATCACTCTTGAAATACAAAAAATATTACTTGAATTGGAATAGGACTCCTAAAATCCCTTTGAGGTAAACTCTTGCTAAAACCAAGATAACTAAAACAAAATTAACGCCTCATTTGGTTTGTGGAATGAATATTTCATTATGAAAGAGAATAATTATTCTTATTTCTTAATTTGGTAACAACACACATGTTCTAACTAGAATTCAATCAAAATTACTAAAACCACATTATTTATTTATTTATTTTCAACTCAAATTAAAAACAAAACAAAACCTAGAAAATAATTGGGGTGGTTAGCCTAACCACCCTAATAGGTGGTTAGCCACCCACATAAGCGGCCAAGGGTGGTTGCACCACCCCTAGACAGCCTCATCGTGGTTTTCTATATGCGGAGGTGGTGCACCACCCCAAAGACCCTCAAATAGTTATTTCTCTCATTTTTTGGAGAAGAATATGTATTTCTCTCAGAAGAATTGTTATTTTCACGGGAATAACTATTCCTAACAATAAGTCCATACCAAACCAAATAGAGCCTAACTCTACAACTTGGAAATTAGACAAAGATAACTATTACAATACTTACTCTATTCATCCTCTCACTTTTCAAAATGAGGCATAATAAAAGACAAAATTTTCCTCTTACTTTTTATTTATTTAAAAATAAATTATAAAATTATAAAAATTATGAAGCAATAACATCCTATTTGTACATTTTTTGGTATTTTTTTAATAAAAAAATAGTATTTTCTTCATAAAATAGTCATAAAAAAGATCATTATTATGAAGAAAAGAATATTTTGTTTGTTCAAAAATACCAAATAAGAAAAGGACTAGGATGTTATTGCCTCAAATTTTATTTTTATTTTTACTTTTTAAATTTTTTTTTTTTTTTATAAATGACCACAGCCTATATCATTTCTCTTTCAAATTTAATATTGGATATGTGAGGCCATGTGTGGGACTTAAATGGCCACACAGATCCAATTATGATTTTAATAAGGAGAGGACGAGAGAAAGACCATGGGAGGAAACAAAGCATTTTCCAATTAGTGAAGAGAAATGATTCATTTCCTCCTATGGTTCTTCTCCAATCTTTCTACTTTTCAAAATTACCATTGTATATGTGGGTCCATGTGGGTTTCACACTTAGGCCTCAAAGATTCAATGATGATTTTTAAAAGTAAAATGGGAAAAGACCATGGCAAAACGCATAGCATGTGTCATTAGACAACAAATGCATGTCATATCCCCTTATAATTAAATATCATAATAGAGACATCCTAAAAAATTAATCCCACATCAGAAAGATGAATTGTCAGTATTGAGTGAGTGGATTATAAAAACACTTACGAGTCATAAGTCTTGCATTAATTTTGTGTTTTACTAGGCGGGAATGGACTTTATAAACAAATTTAAAAAACTCTATTTGTAATTTGATTAGTTCATTTAAAGTAATAATGCATATATAATTAGCGTTTTTCTCTGACTACTAAAAGTGAAAAAAAAGAAGAAGAAGAAGAAAGTTTTAGATCAAATTGTGGTAAAAAAAGAGCATTTAAGCAAACCCTACGAAGTTGATGGCAAAAGGCATGGAGGGAGTGGCGCTGCACCTAACTATTTAGTGGCGGCCCGTTACATTTGTCACGCAACTTCCTTCTCAAAGCTTTAAGAGTGTATTCACATGAAATTCCACCTCAAAGCAATCTTTTTCTTTTATGAAAGATTAGGTCAAAAAGTGTGGAAGAAAAATACAAGGCTTTGTTTGGACAATGTCCACTTTTGAAAATATTCCGTAGAATTTTAGGCATGACCATTTCAATTTGGTCTTCCACTTATACTTTCATTAGCTTGATTCAAGTTGAGTAAGTAAATTGAATTCTATGTCTTTAGGTTACATTAACATTTTTATATCAAAAGGTTGTACTTCATGTTCCCTAGAGTGAAAAATCATTACTCTAGTGTTTTTTTTTTTTGTTGGATAATGTTTTCCTTTAAATTGGACTTGAGGAATTCCTCCGCTTGTTGTTTGTTTACAACCTTAGAAATAGTTCGAAAAAATATATATATATTTTTTATGGTTGGTTTATATAAAATCTACCAAATATTTTTATATTTTCATATGATATAAAGACTTGTAATTAAGGAAGAGAGACGATGAAGATAATCTACGAAAGAACAGAATGTGTGAGAATAGAATGCCTTCAGATGGTGGGATTGAGATTCAATGTAATTGCTCCAGATGACCCTTGTGGACACCAACCTGAGTAGGTGCTCAGGCAACCTGAGAACTGCCTAGGCAAATAGGCACCATAAGGGGCCTCTCACAATTGCATGCACAATGTTATTTTTGAAGGTCAACTGAAAATATTTTCTAATTAATCAATATTTTACGTAGTACCAAACACTCAAAATAAGAAAAATGTTTATTTGAAAATATTCTACACAAAACTAACGGGCTTCTATTAGATTGATGAGGTCAAAATACATATAAGTTTAATAAATCAAATTCAAAACCTCAAGTCCTTAAGATATAGTTCAATCAGCTAAGGATCAAACTTTATAAACGAAAATAACTAGTTTGAATTCTATTTTCTTTTTCCTTGTAAAGACATGTCAATAATAATAATTCAAAACGTCAAACATAATTTAAAGAAAACTTTGTCTTTTCTTTTCTTTTTCATTCAAATTTTCGATTTGACAATGTGAAGTGGCTGGTAGAAGAAAGCTCATCCAATCAAAATTGGTATCTAAAGTTGTGGGCCTAGCTATAAATATGTAAAAACGAGTGGTTGGAAAGCACCATTGCGTATGAGGATACCTTGATCATATCCTATACAATTTCTCAATCCAATTGAATATGCTCTCAAATATTTGCCTTCAATACCTGCCAAAAGAATAAAAAATAACACAAGTTTGGAAAATTGAGACGCCATCCAGGAGAAAAAGACAGATTTTTTTTTTTGGTAAGAAAAAGACAGATATCTTTGATTGGTGGTACGTAGGCAATTGCAATATCCAAAGAAATTGACATGACGTTTTGGGCCTAGCTATAATAAAAAATATACACATTTATTTTTTTAAGGAAAAACATTAATAAATATTTTTCAAAACACAATACACTTTTTAAATATAAATGTAAATTCCATTGAAGGGCCTAGATATTGACATGCCTATAAGATAAATTTAGATTCTTTTAGACTTATCAACACACTAATGAACCAAAAGGATCGAGGGCCAACAGACCCACAAGACAAATTCTTATGAATAACTACCTATTTAAGTCATTAAAAAAAAAAAAAAATTGGAGGATTACTAATTAAAGAACCATGCTACATACCATTGGATCTCTAAAGCAAAAGTTTTATTGACTTGGGCGTTGAAATGCTTTGGTTTCTAGACTAGGAGGCTTTTTGACGATCCCTTTCTTATTTTGTAGGTGGAGCTCCTCCTTTGAAGGTCACCGTTGATATATGTTCATCGTATCAACCTCCATCGAATATCACTTCTCACATTTATATCCCATAAAAAACACTTTTTTCTTTTTAAACTATTAATAAATAATTCAAACAAAAAATATTTTTAAAATACAAAATACTTTTCAAATATCAACTACTAAAAAAAAGAACTCTTCTTGCCTTTATATTAAATCAAAATACCTTTTCAAATACGAAACTAGAATTTCAAAACAATTACATGATTTTTCAATTGGGTCGTTAATTCTGGTAATCCTAGTCACAGGTCAGATTTTATCCTACGTATACCAGATGTGAAGCCCACCACCAAAAACTCACGATTGTGGAGACTTATACATAGCGTATATATTTTGGAATTTTCTATGCACAGTTTAGCACGATTTTATACCCAGTCAGCAATCACCCTAGATATGTCTGTGTACTGAGGGGCTATGGAGAAGTTCCTGATATTTTCAGTATCTGACCCTTCAATCTTTCTTTATGAATAAAACAAGGTCAAACCAAGATATAGATGAACTTTATTGACTATGTAGTGCTTTCCATTTATTGTTTTGTATTGGGTTTCAGTTTTTCTTTCCCTTTATTAGACACAACTGTTTTGTTTCCATCCTACAGTGTTTTTATTTTTGAAACTGGCATTGAGAAAGGTCGTTATTTTTGGTCCTGTTTTGAATTCTAGACGTTTTGGTCATCTGGGTAATTGAGTTTCTGTCTGCTGTGTTCTTGTTCTGTTTCTTCACAGGATTTGGTTTGGTAAAAAGTGAGTTTTTGTTGGGTATTTCAGATTTTGTTGGTCTGTATAATTTCGTCGGTGAGTTTGAGTGGTGAGGAAAGATTAAGGTAGTTAAATTGGTAGTTGGATTTTTGGTTTCAATTCACGGGAATATAGATGTGTCACAAGAAAGGTGCAGAGGGAAAGCTCCAGATTCTCAACTGCTTCTGTGAGCCTTTTTCTACTTCAAATAAGTAGCTTTTTCTGATTGTTTGGGGCTCTAGTTTAAGGTTTTGTTTTGGGAGAGTTTCTGTCTTCTTGTTTCTTCCATTGATGCCCTTGTTCTGTTTGTAAAATGAACCATTCTGGAGCAGAAAGTGATAAGAGAGCAGCAGTCCATGTCACAAAGGACAAGAATGGAATTGATCAGGTCTTGCTTCGGAACCCTCGAGGAGCTTCAGCACTGGTTTGATCCCTTTTTCCCTTTCTCCATTGTTTATTGGCTGCCTTTGGAACTTTTTGGCGTTTCCCATGTATCTTAGTTTCTTCAAGTCAACAAGCAATTGATGACTTTGATTCTACTGCATAAAGTGCAGAAGTGCAATATTTGCTTGAAACCACAACTTTCTTGTCTACGCATTGATGTTATTGTGTGACATCCATCCAGGTTAGCTTGCATGGAGGGCAGGTTCTTTCATGGAAGACCGACCATGAAGAAGAATTATTATTCACAAGCAGTAAGGTAAAACTTGTCAATATATGATTTCTTATTCCTCTGTTGTATTTCATTTCTTATCCAAATATCATGAATAACTCTCCGGTAATTGGCAAATTTTCCAGTATTCATATCATAATGATGAATAACTGTTCAATAATGGAGAAATTCTGCTGGATGGTTGAAGAAACTTTGAATTAGACCATCTCCTTCTCATATTGCTCTCCGACTTCTTAACTTCATTACGAATTTTTTACTGATATTTTTCTGAGAAAATCTGGTCTTAATTTATATATTGGTGCTCAGATACGACCCCTGCCCTCTTTTTCTTTTTTTGGTCTGTTTATCTGTTGTAGGCAATCTTTAAGCCACCAAGTGCAGTGAGAGGAGGAATTTCAATTTGTTTCCCGCAGGTACATTCTTGCTTTGGCATATTGGATCATGTATCGATAATCTTGGTTAAATCTGACTGACAAGGCTTGCTTACATATTATGTTAGTTTGGAACCCGTGGATTGCTGGAAAACATGGGTTTGCTAGGAACAAGATTTGGGCTATTGATGAAAATCCTCCACCACTGCATCCCAATGATTCCAATGGCAAAGCCTTTGTTGACTTGCTACTCAAACCATCTGATGAAGATCTGAAGAACTGGCCACATAGGTATGAGCTGAATTAGCTTATCATCCCTTCAAGTTTAAAGTGAAACCATGATGGTAGCATCAAATTCCAGTTCTTTGAGTTTGAAAGAGAGAAAAAAAGAATCATCATATGAACCAATGAGAGTATATCCACCTGAATCTAATCAAATTAGGACTGCATAGTAAATATGTAGACCAACAAGTTTCCAAGAAACAGATGCATGCAATGTCCAAGTTTCTCTTAGAATATAAATTAAACGATTCAATTCATTCATTCATATTAGCTTAAGCTTTTGGACTGAGTTCAAACTTTGACTCTACCATTCACCTCTCATTTCAATTAAATATTTATACCACAGCACAACATTCTTTATGGACTTGAAAATATACCTGTTTTCCTTGTAAGATAATGATTTTGGCTTATTTTTCAGCTTCGAGTTTCGTCTTAGAGTCTCTTTGGCAGAGGATGGGTATCTAACAATGATATCACGCATCAGAAACATCAATTGCAAGCCTTTCAGTTTCTCATTTGCCTATCGTTCATATTTCTCCATAGCTGATATCAGGTAAAGAATATTAATATTTGAAACTTTTCATTGACATTTGTTGTCACTGTGTCTATGAGTGACCTTTATGTCGTAACTTTATAATACCTTGATGCTCGTGTCAAGAACATCAGAAACATGTTTGCAGGTCACACCATGATCACTCTAGTTCAAAGAGGTGAGGAACTAGTGCTATAATTTTGGATGAACCTTGAATAATGTTATTTGTCTCCAAAATTTATTTGTCTTTTCTCTATCTTTGCTTCCGTTTATCCTCTAATTTCAACAAATAAGATTACTAATTTACACTTGCCTCAATCATGTCACATAGTTATAGGGGGTTCTAAAAGTTTCATTATATGTTCCTAACTTCTGGACTCTGCCAAACATAAACTGTATTCACAGTGAAGTGAGGATAGAGGGGTTGGAGACTCTCGACTACCTTGACAACCTATGTGAGAAAGAGCGCTTCACAGAACAAGGAGATGCCTTAACATTTGAATCTGAGGTAATAATACTTTTAATGTTCATTTAAGTGGTTGAGTTGTGGAAATCTTACCCTCCAGCTGGAAGTTGCTGCTATTGCCAAAGCTTCAAGACAGTTTTCTTTTTCTGAACGTTTTGTTGACAAAATCCTTTTTGGTGCTAATAGATTATGAAGAACATCAGATAATATTTTCGATATCAACAGAGATACACTGTTAAACAGTTGTTTCCCATTTCTTGGCAGGTGGATCGAGTTTATCTTAGTTCTTCGG